>CM051029.1:49436082-49721082 GCA_027627225.1 Congeria kusceri | reverse complement strand
TGCAATCAGACACAAATGTGTTCCATCAAAACATTTATTTTCAATTTAACATCAGCTGACAACTAGAAAATAGGTTTGCATAACTATTGTGTACTTTCACATACATGTACAGTACATATGGACAGTATTTGAATGTTCACCCGTTTATGTTGCAGATGTCAAAGGGCGCAACAGCAGTTCTAACTTACAATTTTGTAATTTTAATCGATGCCATAATGGAGCTACCTGCAACAATGAAGTCAACAATTTCACATGCACATGTACACCTGGCTATTCTGGATTGAACTGCAGTGAGAAAATCGACAATTGTTCCTCGAATCCATGTTATAACGGAGCTACCTATGAAAATGGAAACAACAATTTCACATGCACATGTACACCTGGCTATTCTGGATTGAACTGCAGTGAGAAAATCGACAACTGTTCCTCGAATCCATGTTATAACGGAGCTACTTGTGAAAATGGAAACAACAATTTCACATGCACATGTACACCTGACTATACTGGATTGAACTGCAGTGAGAAAATCGACAAATGTTCCTCGAATCCATGTTATAACGGAGCTACATGTGAAAATGGAGACAACAATTTCACATGCACATGTACACCTGGCTATTCTGGATTGAACTGCAGTGAGAAAATCGACAATTGTTCCTCGAATCCATGTTATAACGGAGCTACCTGTGAAAATGGAAACAACAATTTCACATGCACATGTACACCTGACTATACTGGATTGAACTGCAGTGAGAAAATCGACAAATGTTCCTCGAATCCATGTTATAACGGAGCTACATGTGAAAATGGAGACAACAATTTCACATGCACATGTACACCTGGCTATTCTGGATTGAACTGCAGTGAGAAAATCGACAATTGTTCCTCGAATCCATGTTATAACGGAGCTACCTGTGAAAATGGAAACAACAATTTCACATGCACATGTACACCTGGCTATTCTGGATTGAACTGCAGTGAGAAAATCGACAATTGTTCCTCGAATCCATGTTATAACGGAGCTACCTGTGAAAATGGAAACAACAATTTCACATGCACATGTACACCTGGCTATTCTGGATTGAACTGCAGTGAGAAAATCGACAACTGTTCCTCGAATCCATGTTATAACGGAGCTACCTGTGAAAATGGAAACAACAATTTCACATGCACATGTACACCTGACTCTACTGGATTGAACTGCAGTGAGAAAATCGACAAATGTTCCTCGAATCCATGTTATAACGGAGCTACATGTGCAAATGGAGACAACAATTTCACATGCACATGTACACCTGGCTATTCTGGATTGAACTGCAGTGAGAAAATCGACAATTGTTCCTCGAATCCATGTTATAACGGAGCTACCTGTGAAAATGGAAACAACAATTTCACATGCACATGTACACCTGGCTATTCTGGATTGAACTGCAGTGAGAAAATCGACAATTGTTCCTCGAATCCATGTTATAACGGAGCTACCTGTGAAAATGGAAACAACAATTTCACATGCACATGTACACCTGGCTATTCTGGATTGAACTGCAGTGAGAAAATCGACAACTGTTCCTCGAATCCATGTTATAACGGAGCTACCTGTGAAAATGGAGACAACAATTTCACATGCACATGTACACCTGGCTATTCTGGATTGAACTGCAGGGCGAAAATCGACAATTGTTCCTCGAATCCATGTTATAACGGAGCTACCTGTGAAAATGGAAACAACAATTTCACATGCACATGTACACCTGACTATACCGGATTGAACTGCAGTCAGAAAATCGACAATTGTTCGTCGAATCCATGTTTTAACGGAGCTACCTGTGAAAATGGAGACAACAATTTCACATGCACATGTACACCTGACTATACTGGATTAAACTGCAGTGAGAAAATCGACAATTGTTCCTGGAATCCATGTTATAACGGAGCTACATGTGAAAATGGAGACAACCATTTCACGTGCACATGTACATCTGACTATACTGGATTGAACTGCAGTGAGAAAATCGACAATTGTTTCTCGAATCCATGTTATAACGGAGCTACTTGTGAAAATGGAAACAACAATTTCACATGCACATGTACACCTGACTATACTGGATTGAACTGCAGTGAGAAAATCGACAAATGTTCCTCGAATCCATGTTATAACGGAGCTACATGTGAAAATGGAGACAACAATTTCACATGCACATGTACACCTGGCTATTCTGGATTGAACTGCAGTGAGAAAATCGACAATTGTTCCTCGAATCCATGTTATAACGGAGCTACCTGTGAAAATGGAAACAACAATTTCACATGCACATGTACACCTGGCTATTCTGGATTGAACTGCAGTCAGAAAATCGACAAATGTTCCTCGAATCCATGTTATAACGGAGCTACCTGTGAAAATGGAGACAACAATTTCACATGCACATGTACACCTGGCTATTCTGGATTGAACTGCAGTGAGAAAATCGACAACTGTTCATCGAATCCATGTTATAACGGAGCTACCTGTGAAAATGGAAACAACAATTTCACATGCACATGTACACCTGACTATACTGGATTGAACTGCAGTGAGAAAATCGACAAATGTTCCTCGAATCCATGTTATAACGGAGCTACATGTGAAAATGGAGACAACAATTTCACATGCACATGTACACCTGGCTATTCTGGATTGAACTGCAGTGAGAAAATCGACAATTGTTCCTCGAATCCATGTTATAACGGAGCTACCTGTGAAAATGGAAACAACAATTTCACATGCACATGTACACCTGACTATACCGGATTGAACTGCAGTCAGAAAATCGACAATTGTTCGTCGAATCCATGTTTTAACGGAGCTACCTGTGAAAATGGAAACAACAATTTCACATGCACATGTACACCTGACTATACTGGATTAAACTGCAGTGAGAAAATCGACAATTGTTCCTGGAATCCATGTTATAACGGAGCTACATGTGAAAATGGAGACAACCATTTCACGTGCACATGTACATCTGACTATACTGGATTGAACTGCAGTGAGAAAATCGACAATTGTTTCTCGAATCCATGTTATAACGGAGCTACCTGTGAAAATTTAAACAACAATTTCACATGCACATGTACACCTGACTATACCGGATTGAACTGCAGTGAGAAAATCGACAACTGTTCATCGAATCCATGTTATAACGGAGCTACCTGTGAAAATGGAAACAACAATTTCACATGCACATGTGCACCTGACTATACTGGATTGAACTGCAGTGAGAAAATCGACAAATGTTCCTCGAATCCATGTTATAACGGAGCTACATGTGAAAATGGAGACAACAATTTCACATGCACATGTACACCTGGCTATTCTGGATTGAACTGCAGTGAGAAAATCGACAATTGTTCCTCGAATCCATGTTATAACGGAGCTACCTGTGAAAATGGAAACAACAATTTCACATGCACATGTACACCTGACTATACCGGATTGAACTGCAGTCAGAAAATCGACAATTGTTCGTCGAATCCATGTTTTAACGGAGCTACCTGTGAAAATGGAAACAACAATTTCACATGCACATGTACACCTGACTATACTGGATTAAACTGCAGTGAGAAAATCGACAATTGTTCCTCGAATCCATGTTATAACGGAGCTACATGTGAAAATGGAGACAACCATTTCACGTGCACATGTACATCTGACTATACTGGATTGAACTGCAGTGAGAAAATCGACAATTGTTTCTCGAATCCATGTTATAACGGAGCTACCTGTGAAAATGGAAACAACAATTTCACATGCACATGTACACCTGACTATACCGGATTGAACTGCAGTCAGAAAATCGACAAATGTTCCTCGAATCCATGTTATAACGGAGCTACCTGTAACAATGAAGTCAACATTTTCACATGCACATGTGCACCTGGCTATACTGGATTGAACTGCAGTGAGAAAATCGACAACTGTTCCTCGAATCAATGTTATAACGGAGCTACCTGTGAAAATGGAGACAACAATTTCACATGCACATGTACACCTGACTATACTGGATTGAACTGCAGTGAGAAAATCGACAAATGTTCCTCGAATCCATGTTATAACGGAGCTACCTGTGAAATTGGAAACAGCATTTTCACATGCAAATGTACACCTGACTATACTGGATTGAACTGCAGTGAGAAAATCGACAAATGTTCCTCGAATCCATGTTATAACGGAGCTACCTGTGAAAATGGAGACAACATTTTCACATGCACATGTACATCTGACTATACTGGATTGAACTGCAGTGAGAAAATCGACAAATGTTCCTCGAATCCATGTTATAACGGAGCTACCTGTGAAAATGGAGACAACATTTTCACATGCAAATGTACACCTGACTATACTGGATTGAACTGCAGTGAGAAAATCGACAAATGTTCCTCGAATCCATGTTATAACGGAGCTACCTGTGAAAATGGAGACAACAATTTCACATGCACATGTTCACCTGACTATACTAGATTGAACTGCAGTGAGAACATCGACAAATGTTTCTCGAATCCATGTTTTAACGGAGCCACATGTGAAAATGGAGACAACAATTTCACATGCACATGTGCACCTGACTATACTGGATTGAACTGCAGTGAGAAAATCGACAATTGTGCTTCGAATCCTTGTCGAAATGAGTGCGCCTGTTTTGACGGCAGGAATAATTTCTTATGTATATGCTCTCCAGTCTTTACTTTAAACGGCTCTAGAGAGAACATTTCGAATGTCGATTTGAATAGAACTTGCGATAATTTCAGGACTTATATCTTGAATTGTTTAAACGGATCAGCTAAATTTTGCCCGCTCCTCCGATATTACTATATGCATTTCAAATATTTATGTGAACCCATCACTGTGTGTTTAGCAGGAATCAAAGACACTTGTTTTAGAATGGGTATGAATTTTTAATTCTATATGCAGCAAAGTATTAACGTTTTCCGAAAGATTGATGATACAATGCTTACTATTTCACGATATTAATGCTTATTTGAATTATTTTGTAACGCATCACAATTATTTTGCTTTTAGAACCGTGTCTTGTAAATGTGATTAATTATTTAAATATGTATTTGTTCAAAACATAGGATACCTTTGTGTTTTTACTAACTTTTATTAATTTTGAGACAGATGAAAGTGCAAGTGATGTGGCTGACGCAAGAGTTCTATATCTGAGCGCACTGACAATGGATCGCCTGTTACAATGTGAAAGCCCACATATATCAGTCAGTGACTTTGCGAGTAACAGGTGAGTATACACAAATGTTCAAATACATATCCATAATGCAAACGTTCTGAAATACTGAAACGAATAGCTCAAAGTGTGTTCCATACAAAGTTGTCTATACGATAACTTGAAAAAAAACCGATGATTATACTATCTTGTACTCGGAAAAAATGAACCTGTGGATCTAAACATTGTATTTTGTTAATCAATACGGAAGCTTTCTGTTGCATTTTCCAAGTACCTGTCGTCCTTCTATAAATACGAATTACCCAAATAAATATGACACTTTGTTTCCTGTCACCAAATATATTGTGTCCATTATGTTTAATGTCATCAAGAACTGCACAAGTCTGGATCCTATGTGACGGTGTAATGCTCGACGGACAGCGATTGGAGTATTTCTTATCCGAACACCCATTCATCGAGTTGTTTCGCTTACCAAATACCACCTCTGATGTCACGCATATGACCGATACTCCAATAGTTCAGGTACCTTCATGGCTTCATCAGTTATTAATAGCACGTGTGTAATAATTCCTTGCACACACACACACACACACACACACACACACACAGTGGAAAAAGTAGTCAACGCTCTTCTAATCAGATTTATTTTGCGACTATTTTTGCATTCGTTTTATACATATTTATAAAAGAGTGATATATTGGAACCGTTCGAATGTGCACACATATTTTCATTACCAAAACATAATTTAGGAAAACAAACACGTTTAAATGTTATTGCATCTTTGCACTTTATAACATTTATGGAGAGACGATTCATTTTCATACTTAGAACGCTATGACCTGGTTGAAGGCTCACACGATCATGATGGCAGGAGTTGGTGCTGGCGTTGTGTTCGTGATAGTCGGGATAGCGATAGCCATCGGAATAGTTAACAGGTCAGCTATGCATTTTTCATTGTAAACACTACGTATTTATCATCATTGTGCGATAATATAATTATATGAGGGACCATGTATGAATATATTTACGTTAAGAAATATACGCCATCAGGTACACGAACTGTATGTGTCGATGTAAACCGTGACTTACTACTAGTGTATTATTTTACATGATATATAGAGATCTCTTTTAAATATTTTAATGTACGAAACATGCTTTGTAGTGAAAGCGCGTCGTTAGTTTCTAAATAACGCATTTCTTTCGTATAATAAACATTTCCATCGTTTTCAGTAGGTTCAAAATGAAGTGCAAATGCTTAAAAGTAAAGCACACAGAAATGGCCAATTCGTTAAATCATTTAAAATTAATTGAAAAACTTCAGTATAAAATATTTCTTGAACTGTTACACGTGCATGGAAAACCGCTACCGTTGTTGTAAGCATATTTATGATCAAAATGGTTTTTAATGGTACATTTCTATTGCGGATTCTTGTCTAGAACCCATCACCCAAAAGAAACTGTTCAAACAAAACGCTCTGAAGAGATTGGATCTAATATCAGATTCGACAACACTCAAACGGAACGCATGCACAATGACGACGAGACTTGCTGCTCGAAAGGAAGGCAGAGAACAGAAAAGCAGTTCCAGAGAAGAAGAGTCATGGATGAAAGTCGGCTTACCCCGTCTGACGATATGGACCTAGTTGTCATGAAATAAACGTTTGTTTATGAAGAACAATCTGGCTTTTTGTTCCGAGGCAAAGATTGACAATTGTATAATGTACTTAAATAAGCATTATGTACACGTCTTTTGTGTATGCATATGTGTATGAAATTTATGAAAGCTATGGTTGATAATTATATACCTGAATAATAAAATCTCTAATAATGAAATGTATACAACTGATATCAAACAATGTTGACTAGCTAAATTATTGTAAATCAGTAATTCACAATACCAAACTTCGTATCAAAAACTAAAACTGTTGACTAATCAAATGCTTTAGTTAGCTAATATATTCATATACATATTGGCAAATAGCAAATATACGGTTCAGAGCGGTCGTTAATTTAGGTAATGGGTTGCCTTTGAATGGGTATGAGCGGTCGTTTATTTACGAAATGATTTAGTTTAAAATAAAGTCAGAGCTTAAAATACTGAAAAAAAGAAAGATCATGCGACTATATCGATCATTAGTCTTTTCACAGATTTACTATCTAGTAATCACGAATACATATCTAATAGTCCCGAATACATATAAATATATTTTGTTAAATGACATGTTTCTTCTGCCTTATTAAGTCTCTATACCTTTTCTTACTTTCACGTACATTAATTATAACCCCCGCACAACAAAGTTGTAAGGGGGGGGGGGGGTATAATGGATTCAGCTTGTCTGTCCAACCGGCTGTCTGGTATGCCCGTCGGGTTGTTTTTGTCCGGAGCATAACTTTCAAACCCTTTTAGATAACAACTTAAACTTCACACATGATAGATGGTTGTTAGGCGGAGTGCATTGCATAAGAATTATAACTCTAGCTGCATTATTTACGGAGTTATTTACCTTTGTCAGTTTTATTGTCCGGCCGTTTTCTTGCAACCTACTGATGGAGGTTATCTCAAACCTCATATATGTATAGATGAGTGTTAGCAAAAGTGCAGTGCACAAGATTGATAACTTTAGGTTCATTATTTACGGAGTTATTTACCTTTGTCAGTTTTATTGTCCGGCCGTTTTCTTACAACCTACTGATGGGGGTTATCTCAAACTTCATATATGTATAGATGAGTGTTAGCAAAAGTGCAGTGCACAAGATTGATAACTTTAGGTTCATTATTTACGGAGTTATTTACCTTTGTCAGTTTCATTGTCCGGCCGTTTTCTTAAAACCTACTGATGGGGGTTATCTCAAACTTCATATATGTTTAGATGAGTGTTAGCAAAAGTGCAGTGCACAAGATTGATAACTTTAAGTTCATTATTTACGGAGTTATTTACCTTTGTCAGTTTTATTGTCCGGCCGTTTTCTTAAAACCTACTGATGGGGGTTATCTCAAACTTTATATATGTATAGATGAGTGTTAGCAAAAGTGCAGTGCAAAAGATTGATAACTTTAGGTTCATTATTTAAGGAGTTATTTCAATTTGTCGATTTCCGTGTCCGGCCATTTTCTAAAAAAACTACTGGATGGATTGACGTCAAACTTCATATATAAATAGATGTTTCTTAGGTGGAGTGCATTGCACAAGAACTATAACTCTAGCTGCATTATGTACGGAGTTATTCCCCTTTGTCAATTTTCCTTGTCCGGCCGTTTTTTCAAAAACTACTGAAGAGTTTCAACTTACACGTTATATATGAATAGATGGTTGTGCAGTGCTTAAGATTTGTGACTCTACCTGCATTATTTACAGAGTAATGCCCCTTTGTCATTTTTCCTTGTCCGACCATTTTCGCCAAAATTACTGAAGGGATTCAACTCAAACTTGTTTCATGGAGTGATGTTTTTAGGTGGAGTGCAGTGCACAATAATTATAACTCCAGCTGTATTATTTACGAAGTTATTCCCCTTTGTCAATTTTTCTCCTTTTGTTAAATTTTGGCAATTTCGCATTAACCCTCGAGCACAACTATTCTCTTATTTAGTCGTTCCATTTCAATTGTGTTTCTGTAAATCTAGAGTTAACAGCACTAGGATTATTACAATGAAGAGAAAAATATACTGGTGTAAGATCGCTCCATTCATTAAACCTTCCATTAGTGAAACTACTTATTTGAACAAAATTGCCATCACTAGTGAGGAACGTTATCAGGCATAAAAGTGTAGTGATTAGAATCATCTAAAAACGACCGTTTACAATGCGTAACAAGTTGCTTTTACATAAACCCAATAATTCAGTCCCGTGGTTTCCATATGGTATACATACCTAACCATAACAAGGATATCAGTGATCTGATGGATTATCCCCAATGCCCTTTTCCTAGGAATGGGAATGCTATCAGAACAGCAGACATATTAAAATACCTAAAAACCACTAGAGCTGCAGGACCGAATACGCTGTAAAATATTTGAGCTTGACACTATTCAAACAAGTATCACTGAATTTCATACAGTATAGGAGGCATCTTTTTTACAGAAATATAAATCTCCAATTGAAGAGTATAAATTGCTTCAAAGATCTTGCTTCGCATACAACCAACACATTTATTTCAAGCATATAGCAGATAAGGGAAGAATAACGCAAAACTTATAATGTAATCTCACAATTACAATCATGGATCCGTCTATTAATATACATATACGGTAATAGCTGTTGGTATTTTAGCGATCTAAACAGTTTTGGACAGATTGTTATGGCCTTAGAAGTGGTGTTAAGAAAAACAAAAACTACTCGAGAAGATAAACGTATTGCGAAGGTTTTAATTTGCATGAGAAAATGTTCACCTTCGGTTTCACCATATGCGTTCATCCCACTAACTTTAATGCAGTAAATGAGTTACATCAATATTTAGATTAATTGTCTTATATCAATTCTTCAAAATTACCAATATTGTTTATTTTATTCAAATGCAATGGTCATTCCAATAGTTGCTAACTAGGGTAGTAATTGATGTAATTTATTTTTTATTGAATACACATAAAGCTTAATAAACGATTTGTTTATTATGTTACATATATGGATGCTATAACATGCGAATTACCAAATCATAAAACTAATACCTCAATAACTAAGATGGATGCTACAACATGCGAAGTACTACACCATAAAACTAACACCTGAATAACAAAGACTGATGCTACAAAATGCTAAGTACCACACCATAAAACTACCTGAATAACTAAGATGGATGTTACAACATGCTAAGTACCACACCATAAAACTAACATCTGAATAACTAAGATGGATATTACAACATGCTAAGTACCACATCATACAACTAATACCTGAATAACTAAGATGGATGTTACAACATGCGAAGTACCACACCATAAAACTAACACCTGAATAACAAAGACTGATGCTACAAAATGCTAAGTACCACACCATAAAACTAACACCTGAATAACTAAGATGGATGTTACAACATGCAAAGTACCACACCATAAAACTAACATCTGAATAACTAAGATGGATATTACAACATGCTAAGTACCACATCATACAACTAATACCTAAATAACGAAGATGTGTTACAACATGCTAAGTACCACATCATAAAATTAATAACTGAATAACAAAGATGGAGCTTTTTTTGGTTTACGGTGTTCAATAACTGTGATATAACTGGTGGGCGGAGCATAACATAAATTTAAGTATATCCCACGCTGAATATGGTATAAAGCACTTAAAGCATTCATTTACCTCAATATGTTAATTATTTAAACTAGGTCTGCGGGCTCGTCAAATAACTAACATACTTCGGTAAAGTATGCTTCAACTATAAAAAGTACCACATCATAAAACTAACACCGGAATAACGAAGATGGATGCTACAACATGCTAAGTACCACTTCACGAAACTAATACATACACATACTTATAATTTACTGACATGAGCGTTGAAGGTCACGTGAATTAAAACTATTAGCCCAAAATGCAAAGAGACATACAATAAGAGTTTGCAACTATACATGTAAAATAAACACTTTGATTATCTCAAAGTTAACCATTGCTACATGCACACACTGGAAGGAGCGGTTTATATTATATAAAACAGTCGTGATGTTAATATGGACTTTTAAATGTCACAATTACAGGTAGCCATTAGAAATATAACAGCTAATATGAAACACGCAAATGTTGTATGTGTAAGCATTTTGTGACTTGGGTTGAAAACACATCCACTTCTTCCGAACAACAACAATGAAACATACACGCAATATAAAAATATAAAAACTACAAAGCTAAAAAGGGAACATAACTCTGATGATCTCTGACCAATCTGCACCAAAATACCCATGTGCACAAGTTGACATACTAATAAATATGTTTATAAAGTTTCATCATTCTAGCAGTTATATTTTTGGAGTTACACGCGACCCAAGTAAAAAAAAAAAGGTCAAATTGTGCCTAAAGGGACATAACTCCGCTTATCAATGACAAATCTACACCAAAAATAGCCCGGTGCACAAGTTCCCATGCTGTTGAATATGTTTATAAAGTTTCATCAATCAAGCAGCAATACTTTTTTGAGTTACACGCGGCACAAAAATGTCATTTTTGCAAATAAAGGCCATAACTCCGCTGGTGTCGAAAACAAATGGAATAAAACAGCAAGGTGCACAAGTTTACATGCTGATGAATATGTTTATAATGTTTCATCACTGTAGCAATTATACTTTTTGAGTTAAACGCCACATAAGTCCAAAAATGTCATGTTTTTGCTAAAAAGGGCCATAACTCCGCTGACGTCGGAAAAACTGCTTCAAAATACCCTGGTGCGCAAGTTCACATGCTGATAAATATGTATATAACGTTTCAACACTCTAGCAATTATAGCTTTTGAGTAACGCGCGACACAAAAATCCACCGGACGGACGGACGGATGGACGGCCAAGCGCAAATTTATATGCCCTTCCCCTAAAAGTAGTGGGAAAAAGATAACGAAAATGACAACGCCCCCCTTAAGAAATATCTTATTTCAACATGGGAACCATAGTGCTTTATTGCTTCATGTGTGTATTGTTTTAAATGAATATTTAAAATATGAAATTATATGAAAAACTGCTTAAGAAAATTTATGGATTGAACAATTAATTATTTGCGTCTTATGCACTCGAGAGCTAAGCATACTAAGCATACTAACAAAACACGTAATCATCTGCAGTTCTTTCCCGCGCAAACAACTACTTAACTTCTATATCTGGTAATTGTTTTTCGCGACTAAATATGTCTACAGATACGAGCTTCATTGTTGATTGGCCACTTAAGCAACATTATCTTATGTTTTTATCCTTCTCGTACCGCACACTTATATTCCGCATCCAGTATCAGCTTTGAAGAACCAATCAAAGTCAGGTAGAGGCGTAAAACAATCCATCAAGGAACATAATGAAGTTTACCGGATCAAATATGTATTAATACTAGCGTCAGAAAATAAAATCAATGTCCACATTTACCATTTTGAAATGTATACGTTAATTTGCAAACATATACAAAAGATAGGAATATAAGGTGCATATCTTGCAAGTATGTGATAAGCAAATATACCTATTATATTACACACGGAAGTGTACGCAATTCAGATAAGTATATATGAACATTAATTAAAACGACAATACACATATTTGCATCACATAAAGCTTATCATACTGCCTTACCGAAATCTGACGGACGCCTACGCACAAAGGACTCTAACAGATTTTGCCGACCAGAATGTATACTCTTCCCTTGCTATTGTCAAAGATTTCATTTAAATTCATAAGCGCTCGACATGCTTTACCATCTCTTCTATTGTATGCTGTTGGTTAACCGTTCAATTTGTGATATCCGAGTGCAATAATGGCATTAAACACTTAATAATTTTACAAATGTTTGATATTTGTGAAAACATATATAGCTATTTTGCTACTATAATAGACGCCGACTGGCCGCATGACGGGTCGCTTTCGAAATGCCTTTCCCGGAAGGAATTAAATTGATGACCTCAAAAGTATGCGGTATAACTTTTACGTAAAGACCACATAAAAATACGATACGGTGCAAAATTTAAAACATCATAGCCGTTTTATAGTGCGAAGTTATTAACCTGACACTCATGCATTCTATACACAGAGGATGACGTCACTCGTCGAATAACTGTACTTAACCGCATTATTTCGTTTCGAGAGACGAAATGTGCTTACGCGTGAAATAATCCCGCGTATGCAAGTTGTTTCAAGAAATGACTGTATTGATACCATTAATCAGTCCAATATTAACTTACTACTGATAGTAGAATATATTTATGTTAAATAAAATACCAGTAGCTAGTGTTTAACGCCGTTTAGCGTGTTTATTTTTAAAAGCTACGTTCACTTTCGTTTTGGGAGAAAATTCAACGTTATATACCAGTAAACTCAATTCCCATATGGTGCCAATATAAAACGGCGAACTTTCAGATTTCAGATTGTGCAAGCTTGGTATAAATTTATACAAGAACCTTTCCTCTTCCAAAAATTGCAATAAAAAAGATATGGCATGTTACTTCTACGAAAATGCATCTCACCTGACTGCAGACACCGGTAGAAAAATGGGTTTCGACAGTCATATTTCGACAAAAGCCCCATGCCACAGTAAACACACCCCAAAAGCTCATCTTTAAAGTTAGCCACCTAAAAAATGCACACAAGTGTTCCAAACATACATAGGATATTAGAAATAACCACAAAATGCATGTCTGATACTAATTTACTGGTATCTAACCTCAATGCGATGTTAAATCGACCATTGCGAGCTATGTTGGAAAGTAGCGCATACCCATAATGCTTAGAGCGTGAGTACACAGGCCAGTCAGACCGGTGTAGACATACTGGACACTCATGAATACTCCGTATGCAATCGGGATGTATTTATAGATACTATCGAGCGGAGCATAGCCAATTATTATTATTGTTATTACTATAATAATAATAATAATAATAATTATTATTATTATTATTGATAGAAATGCGCTTTATAAAGAAATGTGCATGAAATAAATAAAACATAATATAATACACAATAAGATATTTGATAAAACAAATTAGCCAAAAAAGGCTAAAAACAATAAAACCCCAAGCATGGATCAAACTCATGACTTAGGAGTCAAAGGAAGAAATGACAGTAGACAGAGCTTTAACTAACTGCGCTATCATGCTTGGTTAGAAGTAGAGTATAAACTATGGTTATAGAAAATACTCACAAGTATGACGTCAAAATGTAAACATGAAAAGGGCCAAACAAACAAGACCCATATTATAAATTGATTTTTTTTTAAATCTCAGAATGCGTGCATTCATTTTTCATTATATATACCCTGTTTTTACCATTATTACATGTCAGTATTAATATCGGAATTTCAGATTTCAGAATTTTTGAAAAAAAAAATGCCCCCGTGAGGCCCGTTTCGATGACGTTTTGAATGTTTGAACATGAAAAATGAATATCAGTATGAAGATTCTCGAGATGCTTTATTATGTAAATTATTATACTTCTTAATGTATATATTTTAAACAAGCGAATGTAAGATACGACATGTGTACCTGAATATTCATGCACTTCTATATTTCAAAATCAATACATCCAGGCAAGGTATAAATAAGACTTCTGCTTTGCTACACAAGGAATGTCAAGATTTTTATTTTGCGCTCTTGCTTTTTAAAGTGGTTAATTTAACTCATATGTTTCAGTGAAAGCCAAAGACTTGCATGTTGTTAAAACTTGTTAAATTGATTGATAAAATGTGGCTGCAAATATGCACTTAATATAAATGATGCGAAATGGCAGACATTCCAGTCCTTAAAAATCTCGGACTATTGAAACTTTAAGGAATCTACCTCCCCCTTCAGCAGAACGCAGTCACGTTCTAGTATATCGTAAACAACAGCAACAGGAAAGTATACGTTTTAATAGTTAATGCGTTTTGTCTTCGCTTGTAAACGATGTTGGCAAAATTTATGTGATATTGTCTTTGTTTTTGTTTATGTACCAAATGACGGATTGGTATTATTTATGATATAGAGCTCTTTGTCTTTGTTTTCATACCAAACACAGGATTGAAATTTTACAGTTATAGAGCTCTTTGTAAGTGTGCATATATGAAAACAGACTGACCTTAATTATGTAATATATACATAATATTATTCTATCTGGACAAGTTAAAATTATAATCTGCCTGTTCGACAGATCAAGCAAAGATAACAAGATATTTAATGTTTGCTATAGTTAATCATTATATATTTGAATTATTTGACATTTTTGTCCGTACAGTGGAAGTGCTCAAAATGCGTAATATAATCACGTATAACGTACGGAAGTCACGTATCGTCAGTGCGCCAAGCATAGCGTAACGTTTTCCCCACATATCTTACTTACAAAAGAAGATAAATAAATCAACACAAAACGTGTTTTTAAATAGTTGAACAGCCTTCATATCATTCGCATCAATAAGCGGTAATGCGGCAATACATGGCGCAGTAGCCAAATTTCTCTACATCTGAAAATGTATGACTGGGACGCATCGACGCCTCGTAACAATTTCTACACGCCTGCCATTAGGCAATTTTGCCGTCAAACTTGGAAGCGTTTCTTTCGGTTGTTTGTGAAATAAGTTTTTGTTAAAATAGTTTGAATACTGACATTCCGCTAATAAAAGTAATCTTATTAAGGAAAAGGGATGGGTATCACTTACTGATCGCCAGGAAAATACAAAAATTCGTTTTAGTATACCAACATAGTACAAATTTACTTCCAGACTAGCTTAATGAATTGTTCCCTGCATCGCTTACCACGTGTCCATATTCTCTACGAAATAGTGATAAATATGCAACAATTACACGAAGGCTTGCAATTTACTCGAACTCCGTAATTCTATCGTCTATTAAAATGTGGAATTACCTTGTTATAAACATCAGATCGATTGACAGCTTATCTGGTTTTAAATGGCCTCTTAAACAAATATTAATCCCCAATTGTACCACCTAATATTTTGATTGGCGACCGCTCACAACAGATACACCACGCCAGAATAAGAAATAATTGCAGCGACCTAAATGCTGGTCTACTTAATAATCACTTAAGCGGTAATGCAATGTGTGCCTGTGCTAGTCCTATCGAAGATGCTGACCATTACTTTTGTTAATGCCCATTTTCATCCCCTCAGTGACTCTAAATTACTATTTGGTATACCCAAACGTTCCAACAGTGACAACAATAAACTACTGAGTCAAATGTTATATCAAACACACATTTTATCTAGATTTAGACGCTTACACGCACTGAACGTACTGTATACCAATCATATAACTCTTTGCATTAAATCTTATGTTTAGCTGGTTGGAGATTGAAGCCATTAGCGGTTATTTTGTCATCTATTTTAATCCTTATAAAGTGGAGCACTGTCTTCTTTCTCTTCTTTCTTATTATTATGTAACATTTTTGTAATACGAATACTTAATATTTTCCGTATTTTATATGCAAAGATACACTTTTAATTTTACACATTCAATATATAAATTGATATTCACATGATATGATACGCATCGCAACAAATTACAGGGAAGGGTCGATTTCTAATGCAGTAAAATCTTGTGACCCAGCCCTTTTGCTTGTCAAACCTAAACTAAATATCAATTTATTTATTCCACTGTACGAATACTAATGTTGTGAAGCTGTTGAAAATATATGTTTATATTTGAAAAGCAATATAATATTATGAAACCAATACGGACTTACATCAGGTGTGACTTCTGGCGATTGTAATTCATTGGCTCTCTCTGCATTTTTGAAATGGTTCTGGTTTTGATCACGTAAACATGTTGTGTCGGTTGGCTGATTTGTTGACTATATAATTTTCTGTACTCCAATTCTATTGAATACCCCGCACGAACGACAAGTGCTGTCTCTTAATCAGTGATATCAAGTGGTTTACGCTTTTTATCGTTCAGAGCATATATGCCTTTTCGTATCCCTGTCCGCCTTTTCGTATGTCTTGCTCAAATTTCGCTAGTTGTTTGTATGCGATGCGACGCTAGTCATCTTCAAGTGAAATTACCTTGTTTAAGTGCATTGGTCAGTGGTCGCTGCACACAATGTTTTGCGTAAAGTGGAATTTCTCAAACAGCGATGTACTTTTACTACTTGTTAACTCCGACTTCGTTATATTATCATGTATTAACGTACGAAAGTGACGTTACGTAAGCAAAACATAGCGTTACGTCTTCTCGATAGACATTCAAACATTTTAGTACAATTTTTAACGTGTATAATTGGGCAATGATGATCGAATTCATAACTTAAATCACTTGATTAAGTTGTCCGGATGTACTTAAAATGATTGTATGTTTCCAATTGGCTCTTTGTATATGGTTTAGGTAGTCAAGATAGTTAACAAAGGCAAAGAAAAAGAATCACGAGGCAGAGAAAGAACAAAAGCGAATAGAGGAAGAAAACTTGCTAAAGGTTAGCTTACTTAAGGTTTCTGATCTGAATCTACTTTTGTTTATTTTTATGTCCCCGGCATCTTGATGCAGGAGGCATATAGCGATCGTCCTGTCCGTAGGATATGTGTCCTTCCGTCTTTCCGTCCGTCCGTGACAGGTTAAGTATATTTTACCGTTTCGTCTAGCACCAACACCGCTTACTACAACACTTTGATACTTACACAGTTGTTGCTTATGGCCATTTCCTATCCACCCATATTACCCAACCTCACTTACACCTTGAACTAATTTGGACTTATAATGATTCAAAAGTGTAATTTCTTGGTTAACTAGATTTTACCGTTTCTTCTAGCACCAGCACCGCTTACTACAACACTTAGATATTTACACAGTTGCTACTTATGACCGTTCCCAATCCACTCATATCACCCAACCTCTCTTTGACCTTACCCTTGACCTATCTTGCACTTAAAATAATTCAAATGGGCTGTTTCTTGGTTAAACAGATGTTACCATTTCGTCTAGCATCAACACCGCTTGCTACAACGCTTGGATACTTACACAGTTGTTGCTTATGACCATCCCCAATCCACCCATATCACCAAACACCGCTTACTACAACACTGGGATATTTAAACAGTTTTTACTTATGACCTTTCCCAATCCACCCATATCACCCAACCTCACTTTGACCTTGACCTCGACCTAATTTGGACTAAGAAATGGACTACCCAGCACCAACCGGGGGCATGTGTGTTTATCAAACACAGAATATTGTTATTATTTATTATACCATGATGGTTTAACCAATTGTGTTTTGTATATTTTTCTATATATACAAATAGATTTATGTGCAAATACGTATTATATATAAATGCGTTTTAAACGAAACGAGAAAATATTGCAATACTGTTTGTTTCCTTAACAGGAGGCAGAGGCGAGTAGGAAGCAACAAGAAGAAGAGCGAAAACAACGAGAAGAGGCGAGTAGGTATCAACAAGAAGAAAAACGAAAACAACGAGAAGAAGAAAGAAGACAACGCCAAGAAGAGATTAAGAAGCAACGAGAAGAACAAGGCAGAATAGCCCGCGAAGAAAAAGAAAGAATACAAGGAGAAAAGGAGGAGGAAAAGAAAAGAGTGAGTTTAATTTGAACAGCGTAACACACTCATAAAAATTATTTTCCCATTAATTGGTACATCAAGCTTTTGAGGTCTTAGTGCATTTCAAGGCAAACGATTTTTGCTTAGGAACTTGCTTAAGTCGTAAACTAATTTTACAAATTTACACATTAAGGTTTCTTCAAGCGAATGTAATCTGTCGACGATGGATGTAAGAAATCCAACCAACCGAACTAGTGGCTTTTGATCAATACTTTCATTTGTTGTAAAGATTTAAATACGTATCACATAGAATAATAGGGCTTGTATGATTTACGACTGTCCATGGATACTCGTCCATAGACATATGATAGGAAAAGTAGTTTAATGCTGCACACTTCTAACACCAACACCTAGAGTAAGGGCAATACATATTCACCTAAGAGCACGATGTTCTCTTGTATGCAGCCTAGAAAACAAAAAGAATTGACACAAATAATGATTACTTTGCCAAGTAATCGTGCAAAGCGTTGTAAACTTTTATGTGTAGTATTTGTGAAAAGGTGTGTTGTTTTTAGCGCGAAGAGAGGAAACCTTTAGGAGAAGAAGAGCGTAAGAAAAGAGAAGAAAAACAAAAACGCGCAGAAGAAGAACGGAAATTATTAGAAGAACAAAAGCGCCTTAAAGAGGAATCGAGAAAGCGTGAAGAGGAAGAGCGATTGAGACAAGAAGAATGACGAAACAGAGAAGAAGAAGAGGAAAAGAAATGAGTAAGGCAATTACAATAAATGTTATTTTGATTGAATTCGACTTTTGATTACAATGCATGAATCTTTTGTTATAAAGACATATTTAAACAAATAGAAAGTTCACTGATTTTATGTTGTTAGAAAGCTGAGGAGGGACGACTTCGTCTAGAAGAAGAAAGAAAAAGGAAAAGAGAGGAAGCGAAACATGGAGAGGCAGTACGAGAAAGAAAAAGAAAGGAAGAGGAAAGAAAACGCGCAGAAGAAAAACGGAAATTATTAGAAGAACAGAAGCGCCTGGAAGAGGAAGCGAGAAAGCGTGAAGTGGAAGAGCGATTGCGACAAGAAGAAGAGAAAAATAAACAAGTAAGGTGATTGTAATACATAGTGCATATTTAAAAATCCACTTCATCTCAAAATTACCGTTCTTATGGGTATGTAGACAAATAAGCATTTAATAACGTGTTTTTGTTAGCGGGAAGCAACACGTATAACGGAAGAAGAGCGCTGGAAATAAGAAGAAGAGAAACATGCAGAAAAAGAACGAACATTATTAGAAGAACAGAAGCGCCTTGAAGAGGAAGCGAGAAAGCTTGAAGAGGAAGAGCGCTTGCGACAAGAAGAAGAAGAAATACGAAAACGAGAAGAAGAGACAAAAAAGAAAGGGCCTTACTTCAGGTCAGAATTTAGTTTGGTGTAAAGGCGGTAAAAATGAAGGAGTAAAGCACTTGAAATGCAAATTATTTCAGTTCTTTTTAAATAACTGTAATTTATTACGATATTTAACATTGTTCGTATATTGTCGGCCCTCGTTACAGCGACATTTGTTACAATAGTGGAGCTCAACCATCAGACTGACCTTAGTTCATGTTAAACTTTTCTTGGGCGGAAAGTAGCTTTATGTGTTATTTTTATTTCATCAAATGGAAAAGCATCCAAAATAAGTCTATAACATAAATACGGAAACGTATGAACGGTGTCAACCCATTGAAACGGCGGCCATCTTGGCGACCTTTGTTGTTTTGTTTTCATATTAATGTTACCAGATATTTAAATGTATATAAATTATACTATTAAGATAATGTTATATATAACGGAGCAATAATTGTTGATGGTGTCACAGTAAATGTGCATTATGTTACTTGCGATCTGAAAATGAACATGTTTTATATTTCAAACACGGTTTGCATCATGACCTTTACCTTTTAACCACTTTTGAACAAAATAAGATGTTGCTCAATAATATTTGTCACAATGCATCAAAAGGGGTCTGGTAATGTGCAAATGGGCAAACACTGTTGGTCGCAGTGTTCTGTGCTTGAAAATAAAAACTGTTTGAGTCAAAATTGAATTGTCCTGTCATTTTGCACAACCGACCTTGAACTTGACCTGTAAATGGCCTAACTTCAGGTCAGAATTTAGTTTGGTGTAAAGGCGGTTCATGTGATAATATAATTTAATCAAATGGATGAGCAATCAAAATAAGTGTATGTCACAAACATAAATAAAAGCATTGGATATGTTTCAATCCATTGAAAAGGCGGTCATCTTGCATTGCCGTGTTATGCCATGGATGCAACAACCGCAACAGTTGTTTCGGAAAACAAGAAACTCTAAGGAACACTTGAGTATATATAATAATGTGACTGTGGTTATTTTTACCCCACTTACTCCATGAAATAAGCATCTTTTTAAAGACCTGTTTGCAATGGAATATTCGAATTCCGACACAATTTTGTTGGGAACGGAGTATTTACCATTAACCATGTTCTGTTTCAAACTCCGAAACAAAATACGCGAGAACCAATCAAGTGAATATGCACTTATCTGATTCGTTATAACAACATTCGGAAGAGATGTCACAGGTCCCATTGATTTGCTCAATCAATTGTTATCTGCAGGTTAATTTGATAAGTGATACTCTTGTTCACGATGAACATTAAAGAAAAACAATGAATACAATGCACTAACCATAAAATCGTTGGTTGCTTAAAGAAATGTCTGTCTCGTTTATCGTTTATTAAACTGAATTAAATTAAAAAATGCAATATTTACACCAACATGTTTTGTTAAAATTCTGAAATACAATAATCACTCTACGTTAAAATAAAGAACAATGCTTTCTTATGGGGTGTCAAAACCAGGAATACCATGTTTCAATCCCCAATTTCAGAAATTACATGCTATCTTCTATAAGGCCTAAATTAAATTTAAGTTTGTTTGCCCTTTACCGACCGACCCACCAAAAAGCCGCCAACTCAACAAATCTGCGTTCATAATTTTTTTATTTAGTTATTTGTTCTTGCTTTAAATTTCGTATTTTTGTTTCGCTCACAGCTTTCATAAGCTACAATTTTGATCATTAAAGCGCTAGAACAAAAGAGTATAATGTGTTTGAGTGTGAAAACAAGCGCCTATTGACCAGATACTAGTAAACACTGGTTTCCTGAAAACGACATGTCTTTTGTGCATTTTGATGTATCATGACACCACATTACTTGAACTTTGAATATTCTGCAGTTTATGTATAGGCAGCCTGTGCTTTTGTCGAAATCGCGAGTGTTTCTTACGGGTGACACTTTCGCGTGCGCGGGAAAACTAGTAAAAGAAGTTAAATCGATGTGAATGAAAAGTACAATTTAATTAACATTGACTGATATTGGACTGGCACTTTTAAATGCTTTTTGGGTGGAATACTTCTATTTTGAACGAAACAATTGTCTAATGCAATAATAAGCACTTGATGAAAACTGTGTTTTAAGCTGTGAAAGTCGTACAAAAAAATCATTTTCTCTGGCAAGTGTAACCGGGAAAATCTTTAACTCAATGGGAATTGGTGGCCACGTACACTCTTTTATGTTTTTCTTGCTACAATCTTCATATAAAAGGCTAGCATACGAACTGCGTAAGCGCGGACATGATTATAAAGAGCCATTGCAAGGGATCCTTTCCCATCATGTTCTCTTGTTTGGATCATATATGCACTAACAGCATTTCGAGAACATATTTTGCATCAATCCCAGGCTCTCGTTAACGATCTCGGTGGTTTACTTTTCGAATATATAGACGTTTCTGTTGCATAAAAATATGTAAACATCTTGACAAAAGGCTAATTCGATTACAGTTTTATTTTTTCAACTATGTTTTAAGTCGTTTGCTTTAATTTTACGACCATGTTTTACTGTCCAGAAAGCAAAGTTTCTACAACTACAGAGCCATTAAAAAGGTTAGGGCGAAGCAATAATATACTAAAAATATACTCGCAGTTTTAACTATACATTGTACTAGAAAAAAGGTTGCACGACATTTACAGTACTTACTATTTAAATTTAAGAGGGAAACTTCTAGAAATGACTTGGTTCCCTACCCCAGCGATTGAAATATAACCCACAATGACTCGAAATAAATTCTGGCATGTATGCAGAACCACCAGTCAGTTACTCTATGGTTAATTAACACCTGTATGTGAGTGTGAAATGCATCCTTACAAAAACCTGTAGATATTATTTAAATTTCTTATGAATTTTTACTTACCTAGATATTGTATAACTATTCAAGGAGTACATATTTTACAGGAAGCGACTAATACCAAATATTCGTAATATACTAATATAATACCTACAACCAGGGTTTTGTTACACAATTTCATGAATACATGCCGCCATTGAATTTATTTAATTCCTTATGTTTAAAAGTGATACCTGTCGTATTAACACTATTTATAGCAATAATGATTTCGGACATGATATATGCATCTCATTTTGGAAAGCGAATTTGCTACAAAAGCGCGCTTAAGCTATATCGACAGTTTCTGGTTACGGAATGAATTGCATATACCGTAAAACATGTGATGTAAGCTAAGTTATATTGTATGGTACTTGTCACAATTTGTCTACTATATGCTGATATATTGTTTGGTCGGTAAATCTAACACAAATTTCAGTCCGTTTTTAGTAGTATTGGTAACACAATTCTACCATATGGTATGATAGCGGGCAGAACATATGACAAAAAGTATATCGATTTCGATCACTGGCAACCGTGCTATTTGTTGAGAGATATTTGAACTATGTTTAAAATAGGTAGAAAGATGGGAACTGGATTTTCCGTTCGCACAGGTACATGTAGTAATGATCGTTTTAGTTTAATATTAAACTACTATTTCAATTATATTAATTATAAATATTAAACATATACAGCCAAACTATGTAATCTGGCTTTTGACACCACGTATTATGTCTTCTTTCTTAGATGCACGACTATGATCTGTGATTTGTGCTATACGATGCTATGTATTGAAATCTTGTCAACAAGACGAGATTTAGCTGATAATTGAATAATTGATAATTTAAAGTTGCAATTCTGTTACTCTGGTGAATATTAAACCATTGAGTAACTAAATTGGAATTACATTTATCTTTTCTTGCTATTTAATTTGAATTGCAATGCTATGAGGTTAACGTTTATTTACAAGTGCGTGTATTGTGATTAATTCTAGGGTTAAGTGTGAGGTTCGAAATGACGTTTAAACCCCCAATGCTTTGCATTGACCGTTTCAAGGCGGTGACCCCAGTTGTAATCTGTTTTCTGTTTTATGGTGTGTTGTATGTATTGTCCTGTAATGTATACTTTTAGGCTATTGGTCACTTTCCTCAAATAAAGGACTAGCGGATGGTAATAAGGGTTTTCTCTCCTGGTGATGTCTCTGGAGTTTCATTATCCTATATTTAATATAATATTAAATGTCTGGTAAATCCAATATCATGTACAAACAATAATATTTAAATAACGGAACATTGGCGCATTCACTGACTAGACGCCGGTACTTCGGTGTTTATATGTACTTAGTTATGCACATTATAACATTTAATTTCAATTAATTTGAAGGACCAGAACCAAGTAAAAAGCTGATTTTAAGGGATAGTCAACGTCTACATCTGTCAAGTAGAGGTAACATCGACCTGTCAGGTGTCGATCGCTTTCATAAAGAGTTTGGCATACATTTTTATGCTCCCCGAAAAATTTCGGCGGAGCATATAGTCGCCGCTTTGACCCTCCGTAAGTCATTCCTTCCGTGACACTTTCTTGTCCAGAGTATTTCTCAGTAACTACTGGCCAGAATTCAACGAATCTTCATGGGAAGCTTCATTACTAAGAGGTGTGCATATTACCAGGATGTTCCGCTTCAGTGATTTTTCTCAGAGTTATGGGACTTTGAATATTTCTGAAATTCTATGAAGTACATAGTAGTAGTAGTCTTGACTTTCTTGTCCGGAGTATTTCTCAGCAACTACTGGCCAGAATTCAACGAAACTTCATGGGAAGCTTTATTACCAAGAGGAGGTGTGCATATTACCAGAACATTGCGCTTCAATAATTTTTCTAAGAGTTATGGGACTTTGAAGATTTCTGAAATCAGTATAGGTTAGATACCAGTAAATCCAATTCCCATAGTGTCCCATTATAAAACGGCAAATTTCCCAAGCATTTTTCTAGCATTTCCTTTATTTCAGATTGTGCAAGCCTGGTATCAATTTAAAGATCAATCTGTCCTCTTTAACATTTTGCAATAAAAAGATATGTCATATTACTTCTAAGAAAATGCATCTCACTTGAATGCAGGCACCG
This sequence comes from Congeria kusceri, assembly GCA_027627225.1. Lineage (NCBI taxonomy): Eukaryota > Metazoa > Mollusca > Bivalvia > Myida > Dreissenidae > Congeria > Congeria kusceri. Next base: position 49,696,325 of record CM051029.1, on the reverse strand, counting down.
GTAGAAAACCGGGTTTCGGCAGTCATATTTCGACAAAAGCCCCATACCACAGTAAACACGCCCCAAAAGTTCACCTTTCAAGTTAGCCTCCGATGAAATGCATCACAATGTTGCGAATACGCATAGGATATTCGAAATAAACACAAAATGTATGTCTGAGATTGCTAAATGGCTTTTATGCCAGAAGGAAAGAGGAACTCTTTAGTAATAGGCACTACTTTTGAAAGGACCACGGAGGGATACACAATGATTCACTGGTATCTAACCTTAAAGAAAACTCAAAATGTTGCTATCATGAAAAAACTCTTCTACATCATTATTAACCTACTTGTACCACACATGCAAAATTTCAGGTCGATCCGCTACGTAGAAATGCCCCACAAGCGCGTTTGAGTGTGACACATGATAAGCCATCTGGCTTGCGTTTCAGTACTTGGATGTATGGGGAGCGAGAACTAAAATTCTCACCTAAATCACATAAATCACTCAAAATACCAGTTAATTTTTGAACAGTAATAAGATATAAAACGTGTAATATTTGCGTATGACATGATTCGATGTGCCGTGAGCTGCAAAATGCGAGTTTCCGTACTTTTTTTCATTTTTTTTACCCGAAAAAAACAGGTTTTGCTTTAAAAAATGTAGATAACGTGTCAGTTACGATATTATTCACATTTATTCCCGTGAAGGTAATAAACGCAATAAAATAACGCAGTTACATGGTGATTTTATGTATAAGTGGACCCTAAAGAGCCTGTCCCTGGTTTTCTTAAAGGTTAGATACCAGTTAATCCAATTCCCATAGTGTCCCATTATAAAACGGATAACTTCCCAAGCATTTTTCTAGCATTTCCTTTATTTTAGATTGTGCAAGCTTGGTATCAATTTAAAAAAACAATCTGTCCTCTTTCAAATTTTGCAATAAAAAAGATGTGTCATGTTACTTCTAAGAAAATGCATCTCACTTGAATGCAGGCACCGGTAGAAAACCGGGTTTCGGCAGTCATATTTCGACAAAAGCCCCATACCACAGTAAACACACCCCAAAAGTTCACCTTTCAAGTTAGCCTCCGATGAAATGCACCAAAATGTTGCAGATACGCATGGGATATTAGAAATAACCACAAAATGTATGTCTGAGATTGCTAAATGGCTTTTATGCCGGAAGAAAAGAGGGACTCTTTAGTAATAGGCACTACTTTTGAATGGACCACGGAGGGATACTCAATGATTTACTGGTATCTAACCTTAAAGAAAACTCAAAATTTTGCTATCATGGAAAAGAACTCTTCTACATCATTGTTAACCTACTTGTACCACACATGCAAAATTTCAGGTCGATCCGCTACGTAGAAATGCCTCAAAAATGCGTTTGAGTGTGACACATGATAAGCCATCTGGCTTGCGTTTCAGTACTTGGATGTATGGGGAGCGAGACCTAAAATTCTCACCTAAATCACATAAATCACTCAAAATACCAGTTAATTTAGACTTATTTTAATGCAATGAACAGTAATAAGATATAAAACGTGTAATATTTGCGTATTACATGATTCGATGTGCCGTGAGCTGCAAAATGCGAGGTTCCGTACTTTTTTTCATTTTTTTTACCCGAAAAAAACCACAAAATGTATGTCTGAGATTGCTAGATGGCTTTTATGCCAGAAAAAAAGAGGAACTCTTTAGTAATAGGCACTACTTTTGAATGGACCACGGAGGGATACACAATGATTTACTGGTATCTAACCTATATAGTGCACAATTCTTCACTTTCTTGTCCGGTCTATTTCTCAGCAACTCCTTGCTTGAATTCAACAAAACTTTATGGGAAGCTTTACTACTAAGAGGAGGTGTGCATACTACCAGGACGTTTCACTTCAATGATTTTTGACAGAGTTATGGGACTTTTAAAATTTATGAAATTAGTATATACTGTATAAATTCTTGTCCGGGCGATTTCTCAGCAACTACTTGTCTGATTTTAATAAACTTTTATTGGAAGCTTCATTGCTATGACGAGGTGTGCATATTAGCAGGATATTCCGCTTCAATTACTTTTCTTGGAGCTATGGGACTTTGAAAATATCTGAAGCATAGTATATAGTGCTCAATTCTTGTCCGAGCTATTTCTCAGCAATACTGGCCAGATTTCAATGACATTTCACGAGAAGCTTCATTGCCAAGAGGGGGTGTGCATATTAGCAGGATGTTCCACTTAAATGATTTTTTTTTTAGAGTTATGTGACTTTGTAAACATTTCTGAAATATAGTATATAGTACGCATTTCTATTGATTTTTAGTCATTCTAATATCTTTGCCCTTCTCGTTGCATTTATATTGCTTGACAAAGCCCATTGGGGAGCATCCATCAATTTTACTGATATCCTTGTTCAATAATGTTTACACTTGTTCAATACGATTTTAAAGGTATTAACATTTTACTGATAACAGTATTTTTTTGTTCAGCATACCGAGTGCGTATCACTTGGAAAATAAAAGTATTACCATTTAACAGAAACACGTATTTTTGTGTTCAGCATACCGAGTGTTTATCACTTGGAAAATAAAGAAATTAGCATGCCGAATGTGTATCACTTGAAAAATAAAGGTATTAACATGTAAATGAAAACAAACAACGTATTTTTGTGTCCAGCATACCGAGTGTGTATCACTTGAAAAACTAAGGATTTGACATTTAACTGAAATAAGTATTTATGTGTACATCATACCGAGTGTGTATCACTTGGAAAATATAACATGTGTATTCAATGAGTATACATGGCCATTTGTACTAAACATATCAAATATACCGTACTAAGCAATATATTAATACTGAATATTTACCAAACTCGGCATCTTTAATGTTTTTCTAAATAATGTATTCCTGTAGGTGCGGTATACATTCTTTAAATGCATGAACGAAATCAATGACGATATAAAGCTTCGTGTCAAAGATATCTACGTACAAATAGAGCTGCAGGAGTACAACGAAGGTAATGAGAAGAATACGAATGTACTTACATAAAAATTAATAATGATGAATATTTGAGGCACATAAACTGCGATATTGCAGTTTTACTACTGTACAACTGGAGTTCTTATTTGCGTAGCATCTTACACGAGATTGCATATAGTATCTTTAATGTGTTTTTGCGTATACTGTATGCTTAAATCAAGCTGTATATTCCCGTACATGTTGATCGCAGAGAAGTACATATAATTCGATTTCTTTATTATTGTAAGTACATGTAATAAACAAGTATTTATTATTCAGCATATAATACATAATAAATGTTTTTTTATTGTTTTTTTTTTACCTTCTCAAACAACAAAGTATTAAAAGCTATACCTTGGGAGCTTTCATACATTTTCTATGGACTTCATCAGCCAACTGATCTCCTTCACATTGACTGTGGATTAGGACTACACCTCTCGAGGACATGAGCGATGTTAATGCTGTGTCCGACATGTGCAGTAAAGGGGCACCCCGTTTCAAGCCAAAAGAGTTCCCGATCTAGAATTCGCACTAAATCTAATGAGACAGCATGAACTGGACGGTCTTGACGTATGTGGCGTGCTACCTGGCTACTACTCGAACTAGGTCGCCTATGGTCCATTTTACCTTATTTTCAATGTTTGTTCCGTTTAACCTTTGAAGTCCTTGTTACATTTACACTTTCCATGCTCTTGACATTTAATCTGGTAAATTGTGCCGGTAATTTCTTTCAAGGCATAGCTTTCACTACTTTGTTTGTTGTATGAGAAAAAAAAATGTAAGAAGCAATACTATATTCCAAACCGCATTTGTGTCCTTTTCATATAGTGACATGTCTGGTCGGATATTTTTCGAAATGCATTTGCGAGAAACAAACTAAAGATTGGCATGACGTAGTGAGTTGCTTTATCGATAAAAAGCACCTTCAGTCCTTGACCCGCGTTGCTAGGAGACGAATTCGAGATGGAGATCAGCGAACATTGTGCAGGAATGTTCTCCATGACTGGATGACTGTATTGTATTAGCCGTTAATATATTGCACGTGAATGTTTTGAAGATACATGCGCAATTGAGTTTTATAACCATTGCCTTGCTGTTTACACCACCACATGTTCTCAAGCATAATATGCATATCGTGTGTTGCCAATATACTATTTTATTCAATTTAATTTAATATTTATTTAAAATGGCTCTATGATATATCTGGAATGTTATTAGCACGTGTTTAATAAACATGGATATTCATTGTAATGAAATGTACTCATTGAAAGAACACGTTTATGTTCCTTTTAATAAGTGTAAGTTTAACAACAATTTGATTAGTTTACACATTTTTAAGTAAATTACACCGGCACTGACATAAGCGGGTTTCCGGACGTTGGCCGATAATATGTATTTCCGGAGCGTTTTTCTTTCCTTCCAACTCGTGTATGACCCATCGCTTCACGGCCCGCAATTCATCAACCCCCCGAATACGCCCTCCTCCTTCGCCTCCTCTTTCAACTCAGCAAAATAGTCAAACTTATATTCTACTGTCTTCTAACAGCTATGTCGTATATTTCCGTAGCGCATTCACCCATTTGACAAAACATTTCTTTCACGACACGAAAAGTTCTTGATCCTCAGGTTCGATTGAATTTTTAGGCAAATAATAGCGGTCAGTTCTTTAAAGGACACAAAACATTTATACTAATGCTGTGTTATTCCGAGTAAGAATTGATCTAGTTCTTCTGGTGATAATATATTTATATGGAGAAAAGAAATATGGAGGTTGTCTAAAAATGTTAAATAGTAAGGTAAACCACTTAAGTTGTTTAATGTTACGTGTCCAACAGTTTCCAAACAAAAATGAGGTCTTATAGGGAATGCTGAGATTTTGGAGGCAATTTGATATTTGATTAAATGTTAACAATGTTTACAATACAGTCGTACTAAATCTATTTCAATTGCCGATCCATAGGGTTAAGTACACCACACACACGGTTGTAACTTAATTCGGAATTTATGATCCGCGAAATACCTCTCCAGCGCAATATATTGCATAAATTGCAGGTTCCGCCGCCGTATGTGTCCTGTATGTCAAATATGTGATGAATTGAACCTATAAGGGGTTTTTGGATTGTTGACATTAATACATTTATTTGTTGCACATCGCAGTTGTACCTTGCACAACCTCATTCTTACAATATAATAAAACATATGATTTAAAAGATGATTGTGTAGCTAAGTAGAAGAAAGAAAATTGAAAAGTAAAAGATTGTGAAAGTGTTTTCTTTAACGAAACATTTTTTTAAAAAAGGGCCGAAAATAATGAAGGCAAATTAACTCACATAAGTAGAGGACATCTCGACCTGAGTCATTTACCTAACTTGGATTGTTAAACTTGTATCTGCACTAGATTTTACTGCACACATTATTCTAGGACGACCGTGAAACGCTTATGAGCATCTTTGTTTCAATACAGGTTCGGACAGCTTTGATATGCTCCTTTTGCATAATTTCGTAACTAAGCAATATTGTTTTGATTGCCAAACAGGTACCTTATGACGCATAAAGTGTCAAAAAGCCAAACAATTGTTTCATTTAATTGTAAAAGAGAACGCACATATCATATGAAGCCTTAGATATATGTAAACATAGGGCGGAGACGCTAGAATCTGACGAAGTGCTCAGTCCGAATCATGGAACAATTGCTTAATGTTTGTACCATTAGTTACATGTCCGGTGGTTCATTTGCCCATGGTTTTCAAAATAATGTACTATTCTATTGATATGTTCCTGAATACCTAACAGTGAACTGTTGTTATGCACTGTTGCATTGTTTGTTTTGTTATCATCATATGCTGCACATTTATTTACACGTAGTAGGCGTACATATATCTGACTCACTTCCTAAATTGCGGGTGAACAGCAATCAAGTTGGTGTTATTAACGGTGAACAATATAATTTGTGTATATAACCTTACAACCGAAACAGTTATTTCAAACATAGTAGCAAATAAAGGGAACTAAACTCTACACACATGGAGTAAACTATGTGGGTAGATACCAAACAATTAAAATAACAAAATGATGTTTTGATTATATATCGAATAACGTAAAACGTACAATGCAATCTCACAATTACAATCATGCATCAATCCATTCAACTGAAAGATACATATACCTGTTAATACTTATCGGGATAAAAGTTTCCGACATATTTGAATGGCCCAGCGGTGGTAATAAATCGAATAGCAAACTACTTGAGAAGATAGACATCAATTCATACATTAAACTTGTCTACCGATATGAGCCTTAGTGTTGAGAGGCCACGTAAGCAAAATTATGAAATCCTTCTCGTACCGCACACTTATCTTCTGATCAATATATTACCTTAAATTCACTAGCTTTGCTGAAACTGTTGTATAAGAACAACTGGATTAAAGCTTGCAGTTAAACACTACTGTAAACTTCCTCGTCCAGTATCAGATTTGAAGAACCAATCAAAAGCTGGCGGCGTAAAACATTTGAACAAGGAAGATAATGAAGTTTGCCAGATCAAATATTTATTATTGCTAGCGTTATAAAATCAAATCAATGTCCACAATTACCACTTTGTAATTAATACTTTGCTTGGTAAACAAATACAAAATACAGGAATCTAAGGCGTATATCTAGCAAGTCTGTGATATGTTTTGCTGCACCATGCCGTTAACATTTTATGAAACTTCAAATTATATTACACGCGGAAGAGGTTATCTAGGTTATCAGTTAAACTTATGATGTCCGAGTCCAATGTCCAGATAAAACACGGAATATACGTACATATGGCACATATGATTGATATATGCGGAAACATATGAGGGACGTCGTGGGAAAACCGGTCTTAATGCATGTGCGATAAGTGTCGTCCCAGATTAGCCTTTTCAGTCCGCACAGGCTAATCCAGGACGGCACTTTCCGCCTACCGTTGATTTATATTTAGAAGAGACTTCCTTGAAATAGAAAACACCATAAAAGCGGAAAGTGTCGTCCCTGATTTGCCTGTGCGGACTGCACAGGCTAATCCGGGACGACACTTTACACACATGCATTAAGCCCGGTTTTCCCACGATACGCCACATATTATGTAGCTATATTGCTACTTGTTATATACGCTGACTGAGCGCATGAGGGGTCATTTCAGATGGCCTTTCTCGGGGAATCAAATTGATGACATACAAATTCTGATGTATTACTTTGTTTGGAATGTTATTTAAATGTTCCCTGTCTTACAATAACTTCAGGACCTAACAACGAAAAGTTTTAATGCAATCGTTAGGATTTGATGTCAATAAGATTAAAAATCGACAAACAGTAAATTTATGTTTCGGTTCCAATCAAATACAGTATACTGTACCATGGCAAACCTCTTTCTTCTGGCTGTTTTGTTTTGTTTAGTGCGACATAATAACCGTTGTTATTACTTTTGTTTAACTTTTCTGTAGGTAAACATAGGAAACATTTCTGTAGCTCTATCGATGTATGCTTTGCAATGCGTTGTAAATTTTTGAACGTGCAATATTCATTATAGTATGACGATTTTCTAGATTTATTATTTAGTAAAATTAATTATTGAACTTTTCAATTTATAACTTTTAAACAACCGATTGTCAGATAGAAAAGGTGCGACTGTATGCATATCTTAATATTAATGAACTCATTATCTCTAAATCAATACCTCTAGTTTGCAAGGTATAAATAACGCCTCTGTTTTGCTAAACTGTCCAAAAGGAATGTTGAGCCTTTCATTTTAATCTCTTACTGTATAAAGTGGAGTATTCAAATAGAGGGTTTTATTGGAAACCAAAGAATTACACGTTTGTTATCCTTCGAATGGATATTTACAATATTTAAAATTATCTATTATGAATTTGCTATTCATATCACAAAGAAATTACAAATTACTTTATAATTAAAATATATGTAAAACTCTTAAGACAATGACAATGGAAGATATTCCAGCCCTGCAGGAACTTGGACAAGCTATTGACACTTTAAGGACTCTACTGCCTCCACCGGGGGAGTTGAGCCAAGTTGAAGGCTATCGTAAACAACAGCAGCAGGAAAGTACACGGTTTGCAATATAATGCGTTATGCAATATACCAAAGGAGGGACTGACACTATGTTTTCAGCATATGCAAGGAACTTTTCTTTTAATTCGTCCCTCTACCGAAACCTCCGTGCTTTTATTTTCTTATAAATAGTGAGTTGTATTATTATGCACAAAATATTATTAAGTACTTGAGTTGTCATAATGTGTATTTTTAAGCTAAATTGTGGTGTTTTTGTTTACATTTGTCATGATTTTAAACATTTTCTATTGCATTCTGCTTTTATGAAATACATTTCGAAAATGCTTTTAGATATTGTCTTTACCTTACCGCCAAAACGTATCATATTTGCCCCGAGCATGATAAAATAATCAGCAGTGGTATCAATAACTGGACATTTATTCTTTCGATTCATAGACCAAGAATAACCACAGTGTACATGTATTTTTCATGCATACACACACTACAACAACTACTTATACTTATATATAGGACATTTTCTTTCTTTAGGTCTTCAATGAAGCAGCAAGTGTCCTGGAACATGTCGGGAGGTATGCAGAATCGATATTGCAAAAGATAGATGAGCTTAAGAGAACGATTCCTAAACAAATTAAGATCCTTCAACAAGCAATAGAAGATATAATGAAGTCAATTGAAGGTAGGTGAAAAAATAACCGACTTTCCACTATTTTAGTAAATAACACATAATTAATCGTGTTCTAATATTTTTCTTTAGTAGACAGAGTAGAAAGTTTACTTATTAAAATGTGTCCATATTGTGAATTACATCTGTTTTCAGAACGATTTCCAAATAATGATTATCCAAGGAAGTTTGAGGAACAACAAAGAGGAAAAGTAACTGGGCTGGTGCAGACAAATCGGGTTTTGCAAGAGGTCTTTAAAAGCACATCACATGGCGAGGATAAAAGAACCTCACCTGATCCGTACATAATTGAGCAAATGCAGAAAATGCGTGCCCTGATGGACATGGCTAAAGACATTCGTCTTCATGAACTGATAGAAAAGACCGAAGAAAAGCTGGACAAAGTGAAGAAAGGAACAACTCTAATACAAAATGACATTGACGATTTGAAAGGTTTCTATATATTTGCTATAATCAAAATTAACAAACACAGTCACATTGTAGTTATTTAGTCAACGTGTTTAATATATACTGTCTAAGTAATCAATGATTTAAAATACATTTACACGTTAGCCATAATTACTAAGATATTTTAATGTGTATATCGCGTTTAGGATGCCTCGATAGTTGGAAAAATGCAAAGAAAATGAGCCATGAGGCTGAGAAAGAGCAAACGCGAAAAGAAGAAGAAAATAGAAAAAAGGTAGGCTATACATTTCTGATAGAAAAATACCTTTGTAATTTAAGATTCTCCTTTCATGATAACATTTGCCTGTATATGTTATTAGCTCACCTTAGCACAACGTGCTCATGGTGAGCTTTTGTTATCGCCTTTTGTCCGTCTTGCGTCGTGCGTCGTGAATCGTACGTCGTCAACATTTACCTTGTGAACACTCTTAAGGCCACATTTATTGGCCAATCTTCATGAAACTTGGTCAGAACATTTGTTCTAATGATATCTCAGCCGAGTTCGAAACTGGTTCATGTGGGATCAAAAACAAGGTAACTAGATCAAATGAAGGAAAGGCTTGTGAACACTCTAGAAGTCACATTTTTTCCCAATCAACATGAAACTTGCTCAGAATATTTGTTCTAATGATATCTCGGCCGAGTTCAAAAATGGTTCTGGTCCGTTGAAAAACATGGCCGCCAGGGAGTGGGGCAGTTGTCCTTATATGGCTGTAGGAAAAGCTTGTGAACACTGAAGAAGTCACATTCTTTGCCCAATCAGCATGAAACTTGCTCAGAGCCTTTGTTCTTATGAATATCGGCCGAGTTCGAATCTGGGTCATGTGGGGTCAAAAACTACGTCACTGGGTCAAATTGAAGACAAAGCTTGTTAACAATCTAGTAGTAACATTTTTTGCCCAATCTTCATGAAACTTGGTCAGAATATTTGTCCCAATGATATTACGGAAGATTTAAAATCTGGATTATGTGGGGTTAAAAACTAGGTCACTAGGTCAAATTGAAGAAAAAGCTTGTTAACTCTCTAGAAGTCACATTTTTTGTCCATATAATATGAAACTTCGTCAGAACATTTGCTCTGATGATATCTCCGCCGAGTTAGAAAATTGTTCCGCTCCGTTGAAAAGCATGGCCCCCAGGTGGCGGGGCAGTTTTCCTTATGTGGCTTTAGAAAAAGCTTGTTTACACTCTAGAAGTCACATGTTTTGCCCAATTAACATAAAACTTACTCAGAACCTTTGTTCTTATGATATCTTGGCTGAGTTTGATAATGTTTCCACTTTGCTGAAATATGTGGCCGTCATGGGGCGGGGCAGTTTTCTTTATATGGGTTTAATAAAAACTTCAAAAAGCTTGTGAACACTCTAAAGACCACATTTATTGTCCAGTCTTCATGAAAATTGTCCAGATCCTTTGTTTAAATGATATCTCGGCAGAGTTTGAAAATGGCTCATGTGTGGTCAAAAACTAGCTCACTAGATCAGATATAATAAAAAAGTGACAGCTCTAGTTTTGCCTAACCTTCTTGAAAATTTCTCAGAACATTTGTTTCAATAATATCTTGGGGCAAGTTCAAAACTGGGTCATGTGATGTAAATAACCAGGTCATCATGGCAAAATTGAACAAAAAGCTTTAAAACATTCTTCAGGCCACATTTATAGGCCAATCATCACAAAACTTGCTCAGAACAGTTTAGTTCTTTAGCCTCTCAGGTGAGCGACCTAGGGCCTTTTTGGCCCTCTTGTTTCAATTATGCTTGATTACCATGGAGCTGTTTTGTGAATGGTTAATTAATGGCATATACAACAACGAATTTTCAGATTTCGGATACATTTGTTTTTTAATTATTTGCATGTTTACCATAATATTTAATAATGCCTAGTACAGCCGTGTGAAAAGCAAACAGAAATATTTATAATATGGATTTAACTAATCGCGAATATGAATTTCACCGTGATAGATTTTGTTTTCGTATCAGGCGGAAGAAGATAGAAGAAAACAACAGGAAGAAGAACAACGACAACAAGAAGAAGAGGAAAGAAAGAAACGTGAGGAAGAAGAAAGAAAGGCGCGTGAAGAGCAAGAAAGAATAAAACGGGAAAAAGAGGAGCAAATGAAAAGAGTAGGTTTAGTTGAAGAAGAATAACACATTTGTGAAATATTTATAGAAGCATAAATATTTATAATATGGATTTAACTAAACGCTAATAATGAATTTCACTGTGATAGATTTTGTTTTCGTATCAGGCGGAAGAAGATAGAAGAAAACGACAGGAAGAAAAACGACCACAACAAGAAGAAGAGGAAAGAAGAAACGTGGGGAAGAAGAAAGAAAGGCACGTGAAGAAAAAGAAAGAATAAAGCTGGAAAAAGAGGAGCAAAAGAAAAGAGTAGGTTTAGTTTAAGAAGAATAACACATTTGTGAAATAATTACTTTCCTTTCAATTCGTACACCAAGACTGCTAATGATAGTTGTCATGGGTATGTAGATAAATAAGCATAAGCGTGGTTTTAGCAGGAAGAGGCGAAACGCAAAGCTGAGGAAGAGCGCAGGAAAAGAGAAGAAGAACTAAAACGTGCAGAAAAAGAACGAAAATTATTAGAAGAACAAAAGCGTCTTGCAGAGGAAGCGAGAAAGCGCGAAGAGGAAGAGCGATTGAGACAAGAAGAAGAAAGGCGAAAAAGACAAGAAGAGGAAAAGAAAAAAGTAAGACAATTATATGCTGTAAATCCACTTGAACTTTAAATTACGATTTAGAAAACCTTTTTTATTAAACCATGTCTTGTGCTAGTTAGTGCTATTCTTATTATAGTTCAAAACTAAATCAGATAATTGTAGCAAAATATATTTAAAACGATAACATGTGCCAATCGTTTTACGCTATTAGAAAGCTGAAGAGGAAAGACTTCGTCTAGAGGAAGAACGAAAGAGGAAACGAGAGGAAAAGAGGCAACGTAGACTGAAAGAAGAAGCAGAACGAGATAAGAAACGAAAGGAAGAGGAAGAAAGGGCACGACGTTTAGACCCGAACAACTGGAAACCAATTGTGTAAGTTTCATATTTGGATTTTGATTGTATTTTAAAGACCGATGTGATATAACTTATGTATTAACCGTGAATGTTGTTGAGCGCAAGTCTCTCAGTGTTGCATAGAGAGTAAGTCATATTTTTTTTTTTATTAAAAGTCACACCATTGTAATTCCATATTATTTAACGCCATCTAGTTTTGAAAGGCCGTGCGATGAAGTCGATGGTAGAAGACCGTTTCACGACGGTCTGTGTTGCATGGTAGCATCTCCTTCGGACGCAATAACTCAAAACAGCATACTATGTACTGCATCTGACAAAATCGATGCAGGTATTGAAAAGCTTGACGAGGATGAAAGGCCAGCAAGTTCAATAATTGATGTTCAAACCACTTCGCATTCAATTTCAACTGAGGTAATGTATGATTTGTTGGGAAACATTACATTGGTCATTATTAACATGTAATTATTAATTTAGAATTGTGCATTTTCAAATCCCATGTTTCAAATTACCTGTAGGTATCGCTTACAAACGAAACCAAAGTTTCTTTTGACGATTGTAATTGCAATCGATAGTTTACATTTTAAAAGTAATTATGTATCTTCTTGGAACGTCGTTTTCCTATCTACTTTTTCGAAATCGGTTTTAGCAGAAATGCAAACATTCAACTACATGTACGCATATTTTTTTAGAAATATAAAATCTAAACTTGTCGAAAACTTAATACCCTATTGAATGTAACTTTAAGAAAACGAATTATATGCGATATGTTGTAAGTCTTGCAATAAGTAGGTCGTAAGTTCGGTGAGCGTTAGAATGATCTTTCTAAAAAAGTAATTCAGTCTATTATTTTTGCGTATTCTTGTTTCTAAAAGGAATAAAGAATGTGCACCCTTTATACGTATGACATATTAAAAAGGTTTATCAAATTAAAACAGTGTCCATCGAGGGAATATTTACCGCACAATTTAGTCTCGAGCGCCTCCGAGGAACTGGTTATAAAATACTCCATCAATGGAAGTGACTGGATAACATCTGAGGTTGTAAGACCAACACCGTTTATAGAGGATAACGAGGTACAATGGTCATGAAAAGTAAATTTACCTATCTCAAAATGTCACAATAGCAAACAATAACACAAAACAAAAACAATAGCCAAAGAATAATCCATATAAATATAAGAACATTATTGCTCAATTTATTAAATGCTCTAAAACACGTAAATAAAAGCAAACATTTTATTACCGGTTGACACAGGTATACTTCACGACTTTCAAAATACACAGCTAGAAAACGACTATTATACATGTAGGTTTAAATTAGAAAAGTTGCTGTTGATCTACCTCTGTATTTAGGAGTTCTCTGCAGCAAACCTTATCTGTGTGGAAGCCAACAACTTTGACACGCTCAAGATGTTGGTTGTATGACGACAAAAGAGTCAGAATGTGATCATAGACAGACCTGGTCTCACCGTAACGTCGACCACTGATAAACATGTGAAGCTCTTTACGCCGAGAGATGCATTTTCCACAAGAACCAACGTTCGACTATCGGTACGAAGTCAGTTGTGAATTAATACGTCAGTGCGATTATTTAAAATCATGTCTAAACAACATAACGATAGGCGCACTTATCAAAATTATTTATTTATGATGAACATAAATGAAGTTGCATTGACGACTGATAAGCTATAGTAAAAACTACACCTTGATCAAATGTGATTTACTTAATGACAAGAATGTAAATATTATTGAATTGCATTTTGTCAATTGAAAGCCAAAAGGGCCAACCAGCATATTCGCAAAGAAGCCCGTTTGGCTTTCAATCGACGAATTTGTTGCTTAAATGATTAATACAACTTGAAATACAAATAGGTTTTTAATAAAGCGATGGATGTGGATGTCAGTTCTGACCTTCTGTCTGATGTAATATCTGTGGGACCAATGGTAACTATTGTATGCGACAAAGCTCCGGCAAAAGACCTTGAAGTGGATATTGCGAGGCCAGTCAGTGATCATGGTCAGTATAATACTTTGTTTAACCTTTTTTGTAATTGTTAGTATACATATATATGCGTTCTTTGGATAAAACAGTAGCACACAAGTTTAGGAATACGTCAGATCAAATGTTTGCCACCACAAACTTGTTAAAAAGTGACACCATGCACATTTTATTAATACCAAGATATTGTTCATAGCATGAAATGTGCGTTTTCGTTTTAAAATTATCATTTTATTATTAAGCCATCCGACAACAGAGCACTCGTCATCATCTTCTTATGTCACGAAGTAAAGGTTGGGCATTCGCTGAGAAGGAATATAAGGACGCCAGCAACGTGGCTATTTCAGCGAAACTTCCAGCAAACAGAGAAAGATATACGTGCGTATATACTGCAAAGCGTTTAGGAGCTCAAATGTAGTTCATTGCCGATCAATGTCGATATGAAACTTGTACTAATTGTTGTGCGCGAAAATTATTGCTAATTTTTCAGATCGTTGAACGTTATTCTAGCCTTTGAACGTTGTGTGGTTCCCACTCTCTAACTTCTAGCCATGCACAGGGTTCCCAGTGTAAAACTCGGCATCTCATCTCCCCAGTATCGCCCATTCTATGGTTAATTGGAACATAAATATAGCAGAGGGTTTAATCAGAAAACCAAATTGTGTTAGTATTTGTGTGTTAGAATGCACCCATCTCGCAAAAAGGGGGACGACTTGCAATGCCACTTTCCTTCAAATGTTGCGTGATGGCATTTTTGTTATTGGGAAAGATTTTAATCGTATGTTCAGCATTATATGCACACTTGATGCACCTGAGCTGTTTGTATGTCATTCAGTACCCTGCGTTGTGACCTTTGATGAGTTTTTTGAATTACTGTTTTCACTTATACAAACGCTTCTTTCATCCTTGCTAATCGTGGGCGTCCACTGTTGCAGTGTCTTCAATCACCAGTGGGTCCTTATTATTTCCAATCTTTTAACAATGCTTAGTACTTGTTTGCTGTTCTATTTCCGAAATAATTATTTTTCTAAGTTTAGGTACTGTTTAAAGTGATTTGGTTTTGGTAGTATAGTTTTGCAATTTCACAACAGTCTTCTCTGGGTGGTCTCAACAAATAATAAATGACCTCATAAATGACAATATGACGTAAACGTTTCCTGTATATTTTAGTTCCCCTAAAAATGGACAACCTGTATCTCTATAATGGTACATGATATACAAATGTAACTGTAAAACTGTTGTTGCAAAAAATATACTTTATAAGGATATATATTATGAAAATCCCTTTATGATTTGAATAGGACGTGTCGATGACATGATATATCTTTATAACGTTATTCTGCATTGTGTGTATATATTTGGTGACTGGTGTTTAAAACACATGCTAAGCATCGTGTTTATTGCTTATACATTACAGCATTGTTGAAGTCGAACTTCCATCTACGTCTCCTAAAGAAAACGCACTGAAATTAGCCCAATCCTATCATGCCCAAAGTCTCCGAACACCGGTACACGTGGTGCTGAAACAACAGGAAACGAATCCCCAGAGGGCAAGATAGTTGTCGTTGAGCCACAGACCTCGAAGCAGCGACTTGAACGGCTTGCCAATGAAGGATTTACTCTCGGTAAGAAGAATATACACACTTGTGGACCTTTTAATTTAGTGACGTGTGTTTAAGACAATGCTTAAATGATTTTATATAATTGTATGCAATACATTATCACGTGATGCCAGTGCATACAATATGTAATGTAAAAGGACTGTGCGAGGCTTAATTCGTTAATTTAACGATACCAATTGAAAACAGTGAGATAACGTGTTTAATCAAAATTGAACTTCAATTGAACATAATTATATCCGTCTTGCTCATACATAAATTATAAGTATACATCAATCCATAAAATGTAATCATTTTAGTGAATACTTAACAATTTCATGTATTAGTTAGTTGTATTTAAATAGCGACAAATTGGGGATGACCTCGTAAATCCAAATTAACACAGAAACTATCACATCTCACTGCCTTATATGTTATTGTGTAACAAAACGTACAATTATATTGCCACTTGTAGGACCAGAACCAAATAAAATGCTGAGTTTAAGAGATGGGCAACGTCTGTATTTGTCGAGTCGAGGAAATATCGAGATTTCAGATGTCGCAAATGGGACAGTAAGTGTGGTCTGTTTTCTGAATTTTATATACCCAACCATCATTTCGTTAAGGGTTTTAGTCTGAGTTTGGCAAAAATTGTTTTGGCGTACCACGTGTTATTCAGTGAAAATTATAACGAATGCACATAAATGGTATAAACGAACAAAACAAAAACATAAAATGTGCAATAGCCGACATTTTTATTCCTGTAGGTGCTGTATACCTTCTTTAAATACATGAACGAAATCAATAACGATGTACAGCTGCATGTAAAGGACATGTACCTGCAAAGAGAGCTGCCAGAGTATAACGGACTCCTACAGTTGAATGTCGACAATGGCACCGAATTTCCTGATGACACAATAGAGTTTACAGTGCATTTGCCTAAGGTAATGAGAAGAATATAAATTGACTACGAATGTGCCGTTAAATGTACATAACTTTACAAAATCACGGCGAATATTTTATTCACTGAATCTGCGACATTAAAGCTTTACTGTGGTGCATTTGGAGATCTTGTTTTCATTGCGTAGAATCTTCATAGTAATTACAAGGTATGACATATGGTTACTTTTAAGGCTTCAACATATAGCGTATGCTTTAATCAAGTAGATTTTTTCCGTACAGGTTGATACACCCAGAGGCCACAGAGAAGTACATTGAATTCGATTTCCTTATTACTGTAAGAAAAACTTTGTCTCACATATGCATTCTTTCACAATCTTTGTCAACGTATTGAACTTTTTCCTGACTTACATTATTATTAAAATATGTTCAGCACGAACATATTGCAAGTATGTTTAATCGTCGAAAGTCTAATTCAAATTTGTTGCTTTAACCTATGTTGTTGCATTGTTGCATCGTTTGCAGGATTGGCAGTCATCGCTTCTTGTTATTTGTTAGCCACATAAGGGAAATGTTTTAATTGCTTAAAACAGTACTTCAAGTGTACCTCAAACAACATGTTGATCGTCGTATTATTGTATTTTACTAGCAGTGACATGCCTAGCCGGATATCTGTCTAAATGCATCTGCGAGAAACAAGCTGAAAATTGGCAGGAGGTGGTTATTTCCTTTATCGATAAAAAGCAGCTCCAGTCCTTGATTCGCGTTGCTAGGAGACGAGTAGCGGAAGACGATCAGCGAACATGGTACAAAAATGTTCTCCATGACTGGATGAAACAGACTACAAAACAGGAGGACAAGGTAATGAATACCAAACATCCTTTTTTGTAGTAATTAATGTTCTGAGTAAAATAGTATTCGTCAATGTACAATGATTTGTATCGTTTGCGTATTTCTAGTTTTATTCATGCAGGTGTAAATAAACGTTATATTGCATATGAAACCGAATAGTTCAACTTATTGGCACGCTTTGTAATTTTCGAAAACCAGTGTTTACTATATATGAAGCATTGACACTGTTGAAGTACATTATATACTCGTTTATACAAAATATATTTACACGTACAAAATTTAAAGCCGATAGTAGAATATGTTCTGAGAGTTTATTTTGCTTCTGTCGTAGAATTTGTTTACATGTGTGCACTTCATTTCCGTCTTATTTTACGAAAACAGGTTCATATAATTCTGGAGGATTTGCAGTTCCAGTTTCATTCTGATATTTATGAGAAGTGCGAACAGTATGTTCGATATCAGAGAGGTACTATTTTTTTTAGAAACATTTCCGTTGAGTTTCCAAAACAACAGTATTATTTGTATGCATACATGATGATACGGACAGTAACCCTTAATTAATAAAGTTTTTGCTAATCCATTATAAATATTTTTTTTTCCAAATCCATAACATACTTATAACAAACAAACATAAAGTCGGCTTTGAGATTCCAATGAAAAATTTGACTCTGTTATGTTTAATGTCTGTTTTGTGTTGTGTTGTATTGGGGATATGTCATTTGCCTTAAAAACAAATAAAGAATGAAAGGAAGGAAGAAATAAAGAAAGAAAGAAAGAAAGAAAGAAAGAAAAGAAAGAAAGAAACAAACAAACAAAGAAAGGAAGACAGAAAAGAAAGAAAGATATAAAGAAAAGAAGAAAGAAAGAAAGCAAGAAAGAAAGAAAGAAAGAAAGAAAGAAAGAAAGAAAGAAAAGACAGAAGAAAGACAGAAATAAAGAAAGGAAGGAAGGAAGGAAAGATGGAAGGAAGATGGAAGGAAGGAAGGAGGAAGAGGAAGGAAGGAAGAAAGAAACAAAGAAAGAAAGAAAGGAAAGAAAGAAACATTAATTAATTAATTAATATAAATAAATATGTTCTCTATTGCTGGTACAGATTGAACTGAGTTTAATTATTACACGTATATAGAGAATACATGGTTTTGGTGCCGAGATGGAGACAGTTTATACGGTTAGGCTTAGAAAATGAAAAAAGAGGCGAGCTTTAGCTTTTTGTAAGCCTCGCGGTATAAACTTTCTCCATCCCGGCACCAACCATGTATTCTCTATGTGAAGCCTCGTTCTGTTTTTCTAGAGACAATGACGGACAGCGCAATAGCTGACATAGCAGCATCTGTTACGATGTCACAAGACGAGCTGGCCTCTGTTCTGAACATCCAAGCAGAGGCGCTGAAGAAGATCAAAGCCGAATACACGGGTGGGGATCTTGTTTTACAGCTACTAATGGAGTGGAGAGAATCTGATGAAGCCATTAATCTTGGCCACGGTGCATTAGAAGAGCTCAAAAGGCTTTGTTTAAAGTAAAGTGTGTCGTGATCTGTGCATTGGGAAGTTTAACATACAAACATTATTTTTATAGTTAGTAGATTAAAATAACAGTTGTTTTTAAATACATGTACTTCAATGCATTCGTAATTGTCTGTGTATGTACAGTGTTGCTTTCGTCTTGCTTGTACCATTTGTGCGTTGTTTGTATATAGAGCATAATCGGCCAATGGTTTTAAAGTGGTTGCTTGAATTCTAACGATTACTTGACATTGTCGGCAATTTAATGCACGAAAAACATAAAATCGCCGCCTCGCCAATCCGTCCGTCCGTTTCCTTCACCTCTCATTCTATATTTATTGTCCAGCAATCGCAGCTCAGAAGTCAGTGAAACATGTTTGAAGACTTCAATACCAAGAGTATAAAAAGTGTTTCAGCTACAATTATTGTTTATTGAAATCATATGTAGTTGTTTATAGTAGATATTTCACCATGCTTTGTCGGGCTATTTCCCAACAACCATGGACATCAGTTGATTGAATGTGTTTGTCACGCAGATGAGATATTGCATAGGGTTACTGCAAATGGTACCTGGCAGGATTCCAATGGAATTCATTGCAAGCTTCATTGCAATAAGGAGATGAGCACACTGTTAAGATGTTTCTACTCCATAAAGTTTCTTGAATTTATGTGAGCTTTGATTATTCATACAAATATGGTGATACAACGCAACATGCATGTCCAGGTTTTTGTCCAGCAACCACTTGAAGAATTTCAAGTGACTTGATCAAAATGACTTGATTAACGGCTTTAAGAACACGAGGATACAATTGTATTGTCAGGATTTTTCTCATTGATAATCGTTGAAGAGTTATAAATGTCCCTATGGAATTAAACAATGCTTGATTGGTAAACTAAAATAACATTGAAATGACCATATGTTAATGGCGTTAAACCTCAGTGCATTTCCTTACAGTTCAGGGCCTTTCATTATTGTACATCATCTGCATGTCGGTATGGTAGTTTTACCTGATGCTCAAATACAGTTTTAACAACTAATTTAGTTTTGCAGTTCTAGTATTTTGTAGTGTGTCCCTTTTTTATTTCTTTCACTTGACATATTTTAATACTAATTATCATTCTAAAACCATCAATATTTAAATTAATCGTTACATACTGTCCTGAAGGTAGGAAAGGAAATCAACCAGCTTTCAAATTAAATAATTATTTCAATTCATTGGTTGTGCGATATTTTACATTTGACCTTTTTTTAATATAAATATTATATTAGGTGTATTTTGAAGCTTTGATATATATTAAGTGAGGGTATATTTAATAATAGGATACATTTTCTAATTATGTTGTTTTGTTGTCATGATTAATGATTGCTGTTCGAAATATATTAATTGTAGAAAATAAATGTCGTTTGCTTTATTCCATTCACATTACAAACAAACTACGTTTCAGCATTTGTATTAACATTTCATTTTAACATAAGAAGTAAATACATAAACTATTGTGTGGTTTTTTAGTTAATATATCATATTTTATCACCCATAAGCTGCAAACCTTGGTATCAATAATTGTTATTAACATTTTCTGTAAGTATCGATTAGTTAACGCCAACATTTTGATACTGTTCAAATAATATTAAAAATATAAATGCACCAAAAATGCAATTCATTTCATACTAATAAATCAATTTGTGTAGATCTATAACTGCCCTAAAGCTTTATCTGTTTTACCTTTTTTAAAAATGTCCGTCATTGCGTGGTATGCTATATTTAGTAAATGTATATCAATTATATATCGCTAATTGAGTTATTTCCCGACACAATGACAAAGCAGATGTTTGAAAAAAATGGGACATATTGTAATTACACAAGTTGACTTAATATGTATAGCTATTAAATTATAGTCGGATTTCTAAATACGGTTATTCTGATAAGCCTCTTTTCCTGTATATTCGGCCATTTAAAAGCTGAACTGCTTTTATACCCTAAATGAGCACAATTTCAACACCAGTGAGACTTTTATCTATAAATGTAAGGTCTTTCCTACTATATAAAGGCCAGATAATGTAAAGATCAGCCATTCACTTAGTAACTGAGCAATTCTAGGAAGACACCCTAGCAACCATGAATTTGTCAGATGTTGCCTATCATTTGGTTCAGTCTTCATTTTGATAGGAAAACACTAAAATGTTGTTACAATTTTGATATAATTCATTATAAGCATGCTTATTTAAACTAACACACACTAGCATACTGTTTTAAAATGAATGTTTGCAGAATTATTGGCTTATGCACAAAGTGTGTAGCAATTTTTAGTAATTCCTTTTAAAAATCTTAATTTTCTCAGACAAAATCTAAAATTCGCAATTTTTTAAACCAAAACAATATTTATGTGATAGAATTGTCTCAATACAGATAACTAACACTAGTTTTATAAGAAATAATAGTTAATTTCCATTATCTGGGGGTGGCCGAATCTATAGGAATGGCTGAATATATAGAAAAGAAGGAAAATGACATTTACTTCTGCTTTGTCTTAGTGCGGACTTTGACTAAATTGCAAATCAGCCAACGAATAAAAATAAGCAATGGGTGGGTTTGTTGTAAATAACGTTTTTTTAATGTGAATCTTCAAATAAAGTGGAACATTCAAAAGACATATATTTTTTAAGTTTTTATTTGCTGCAGACAACAACTGACACGGGGCCTTTATTTACATGTAGTCGCCTCTCATACATACTATTATAATGCAGTCAGCCATCGTTACGACACAATTCTTTTCCGGTGAAAATGTCGTGAATTTCTATTATAATGAATTCCGGTATAATCGTACTACAAGATAGACAGTAATTTAAGAAATTTCGGTATGTGAACTGGTGTTCCTTTTTTGCCACCATAAGCCATCTGTTTTTACATTTTAATGTGGAATGATACCACAATTTTAATAAAACATGCAAATATCGCAACTCCTAACTATACCCTCTGCTTAAATAAATTGGTATAAGCTGGTATTAGACCTAATTGAAGATGGAAATCCTGGCCACTGTCTTTTGCAAATTAAAACTTTATATAGCGCATGTCTATTTCAATGCTATTTATCTACGATATCATCATCATAATTTTTTTGTAATTCGTGGGAGGCAAATAGTTTTTTGTGCAAACTATTTAAAGAGCAAACAGAGTTATATGCATACAATTTAATCTAAAACGGGTAAAGATAATCGATAAACCGTACATAAGTTCGAATCAATGTTCAGTACTTTTTATCACAAGCTCGGTAAATACCGATTTAAATAAAAATGAGTTAAATTAGTAAAATACATTCAAAACTCCCTTTAGAAGTACAATTCCACAATTCTTATGCATACTTAAAAAACAATAACAATCGTCAATCGAGTGGTTACGATTGCTCCGCTATTTGTAGTGAGTCAATACACTGTTGTTAAACTTAAGCAATATGATGTAATGCAAAGTTAACCAGTATACACCATAAACAGATACGCTATCATACCTATGGTAATAGACATAACATGAATTCACTTTTAGATGTGGACTAGCTGGATGATTATTGTTGTTTATTATCGCAAGTCGGATCTATTTCTTGTCATCTATTCATAGAAAGTAGCATCGATAACAGGAAGCCTCACTGCTCAACGAGCGAAATGCAGTAATTATCGATTTGCTGACTCGTAACCTGCAGAGTAAAGAAGACTTATTTCTGAATACAACTACTAAATACTGTTGGCTTGCGCCAAATTTAACAGGAGTCAAGTTGATGTTATTAAGGATGCAAAATATAATGTGCGTATACTACCGTGTTACAAACACTGTCTCAATGATTTCCGAGTATCTCCATTTATAGAGTTAAATAGCCCAAGATGTTCTGCTTCATATACAATCAAAACTAGCAGCAGATGAAAGAAAATGTACTCTAAACACACGGAGTAAACTATGTGGGTAGATTGATAACGGACAATTAAAATATGGAAATGGGATTTTGATCAAATATTGAATAACGTAAAACTTGCAATCATAAATAAATCTATTCAACTAGTGAATATACGTATTAAACTATTGACCTGTTAATATTTTAGCGGGATCAATGTTTCGGGTAGATTTTTTTTTTTTTTTTTTTTTTTTTTTTTTTTTTTTTTTTTTTTTGGTAACTTCTGTTTATTTGCATTTTAAGTGTACAATCGCATATATGCATACACCTTTACACACAAAATACAGTATATTGAATTGTACATGCAATACATGCAAATAGCATTAGTAACTAAGTAAAAAACTTTTTTTAACAAATGATTGAAAGGGAAAATATGATTAAACATGCATACATGCATAAAGCAATGTTAGCAAAATGAAGTATCATACAGACCGTTACATTTTTAAATGTACAAGAAACGCAAAAAGGCAAAAAAATATGAGCAAAAAGCATATATAAGGTACTTTTCTATTGGCAATTAATAATTACATATTTAAGGAAATATCACTTCTTTTTCCTTTTCTCGATTCTATAGAAATTTTCACTCAATGTTATGTTCCACAAAAATATTTGGTTCACATATTAATTTTACCAGCGACCAACTCCTCGTTTCCTTTTCTGTGAGTTTAACTGAATTGTATATTTTGTAGGTAAAAGTTAAACTATTTATAAGACCTGTATAATAGTTTGGTATTATGTTACCTTTTTTACACGTAAATATGTATTTTTTAACTTCGAGGCAAAGTATGTTTAGATTTTGCTTGTTTTTGTCTGAATTACCTAACATCAATGTTTTGTAATCAATTTCTGTCGTATAACTTCTATTATTTAACAGAGATTCGTTTAATTTCTTGATCAAGCATTGGACATTTTTGCAAGACCAGAAAAGGTGACGAATCGTTTCTTCGAATTCATGGCAAAAAGTACACATATTATCATTTACCAGTTTCATTTTATACATAAGGGAGTTTGTACCCAATATATTATAAATAAGTCTCGTTTGAAACCACTGTATGTAACTATCACGTGTTATGTCAAAAACTATTTTGAAAATATGTTTCCATTCCTCGTTAGTAGTAACAAAGTCAGTCCATTTGCTTTTACAAACGGGTTCAATTTCAGTTTGGATAAAACAGTTATATATTGTCTTATCTTTGCTGTCCAGGCATATAAAATATTTTGTATAGCATGACAGAGACGGGCCGTATTTTAAAACATCATTGAAGTTAAAATGTATATTTACTTTCCGAAAAAATAATTTTATTGTTTTAACTAGTCCCTCATATTGGAGGAAATTAATAGGTTTCCCCGTTATACTTTCCATTTGAAATTTTGTTAAAAAAATTGTTGAATCAATGACAATATCTCTCACAAATCGTATGCCTCTATCGTACAGTGCTTTTAAAAACAGGGGTTCATTACCAACGGTAAAATTGTCATTATAAAATAATGGCATGCTAAGAACATGTTCAACATCAATAATTTTTAACACATCTAGAAATTGTTCATAACACGTAAATACCTCATACCAGAAATCATTTTTAACAGCGCTCTTAATTATAGCAATATATTGTTTTCCAGTGTTGAAGAGTTTACATACATCAATAATAGACCTCATAAGAATAACACATTTGCTTTCTGAACATGTATGTAATTTTCTAATCCATGACACTTTAATTTTTTTACAATAAGCAAAGATGTCTACCATTTGTAATCCACCATTTTCGTAGCTTTGTGTAAGGGTCGAACTCTTAATTTTGTAAGGCGCATCATCCCACACAAAGTCGAATAACATTTTATTCAATTTATCAAGAATATCTCTTTTTGGAGTAGGTATTGCAAAGAAACAATGAGTACAAAGAGGTAGTATAAGGGATTTAACAATGGTAATTCTACCAATAGGTGTTAGTTTTCTCTTTTTCCATTGGTTAATAATATTAGTAGTTTTAATAAATTTGTCGGAAAAGTTTAAATCAACAATCAGATTGAGATCGACATCAAAAATGATTCCCAACAATTTAAATCTTGTTGTTTCCCATGTTAGTTTGTATTTTGTTTTAATCGCTCGGGTGCTGTACTTTAAAGATCCTATCCAAATTACATTAGTTTTATCGAAGTTTACATTTAATCCGGAAAAGTATGCAAAATCTTGGAGTGTGTCTAGAGCGGAATTTAAAGAATCTTCAGAACCATCCAACAATAAAGAAGTATCGTCTGCAAACTGAGAAATTTTGTATTCTATGCCGTTAATACATATTCCTTTTATATTATTATTATTCTTAATTTTGATTGCTAAAATCTCTGCACATAGAATAAAAATATATGGTGAAATCGGGTCTCCCTGTCTACAGCCGCGGCCTACTGTGAAGTTATCGGACAAAAATCCGTTTAACTGAACACATGTCCGAGTATCCTTTAGAAAAATCGATACCCAACGCTTAAAGCTTGGTCCAAAATTAAAAAAGTCTAACGTTTTTTCAATGCAATCGAATGACAAGGTATCAAAGGCCTTTTCAAAGTCTATCATCATTATTAAGCCCGGTATTTTATTGTTTTCAGTATAATTCATTATGTCGTATATGAGGCGGGTATTTTCTCCAATGTATCTACCTGCAACAAAACCAGTTTGATCCCTCGATATAAGATTTTGTAAAAGAGGTTTCAGTATGTTTGCAATTGATCCAGAAGCTAGTTTATAGACGGTATTAAGAAGCGTAATAGGTCTCCAATTTTTTAAGAACTGTCTCGGTTTGTTATCTTTTGGTATACACGTTATAATGCCCTGTTTTTGAGTTATTGAAAATGAATTATTTGCATATGCAAAATTAATACTTCTCATAACAAAAACACCAATTCTATTCCAGAAGACTTTAAAGAAATTTGTTGTAAAACCGTCCGATCCTGGGCTTTTATCATTCTTCATATATTTTAGAGTATTTGTTATCTCTTCATATTTTAACAAACCTTCAATTTCGATTGATTGTGCTGAACTTACTTTATTTATATTAATATTTTGTAAATCATTTAGTATATAGTTTTCTTTTGGCTCAACTTTTTCATATAGTTTTTTGTAAAAATCACACGTTTCCTTTAAAATGTCAGATTGATGATATATTATCTCCCCGTCTTCTTTTTGAATAAAAGGTATGTTCTTATTAACGTAATGTTGCTTTTCAAGTGAGCAAAAATATTTTGTATTTTTTTCGCCTTCTTCAATCCACTGACCTTTGAATCGGATAATATACCCTTTAAGTTTAGCATCTCTTATGCTGTTTAATTCCGCATTTAGTTGTGCAAGTGTTTCTTTGTTTGATTCATTAAGGTTTTGTTCTAGAAATTCAATTTTATTTAACAATCGTTGTTCGTTTGATTTTGTTTGTTTATTTTTAAAACTCGAATAAGAAATAGTTTTTCCCCTTATTTCCATTAATAAAGTTTCCAAGAAAAGCTGATCATTTATTGTAAAACATAATTCATTATTATTTATTGTATGAATATTTTCTACGTTATATATTGGCAGACAGTACTGTTTTTTAATTTCTTCAATTTTACTATTTATACAGGTTAAGTAATCAATATCATGCAACAGAGAGTTATTAAACTTCCAAAGACCTTTACCATGATCAATATGATGAAAATCCAATGAAATATCAACAATAGAGTGGTCAGTTTTAATACCTGTTCTGATATTTGATGTTTTTAAAAAGTTGAGCATGTTTGGAGTAATTAAAAAGAAATCCAATCTTGCTTGTTGCAATGGGTTAGTACGTCGCCATGTAAAGCGGACACAATTTTCATGTAATTCCCTAAAGGTATCTTTTAGATTTCTCGTTGCAATTTCCTTTAAAATAAAGTTCCTGGAGTTTATGTTATTATTTAAACTTTTATAGTTACTATAATCTAGTTGTTGATCTAGTACCAAGTTAAAATCCCCACACAAAATAAAATCTTCATTTCCAAATTCATCAATAATGTTAAAAACAGTTTCATAAAAGTGTTGACTATCTAAATTTGGACCATAAATGGTAATTAAAGATAATTTTGTTTCACCAATAGAAATATCTAATCCTAATAAGTTTCCAATTTCATCATGTTTTATGTTATGGACTTTTAAAGCAATATTTTTTTTGATTAAGATTGCACAACCTCTGGCATTTGATTTTCCATGACTAAAAAAGCATTGCCCATCCCAGCTAGAGTTTATTTCTTTTTCTAATTGCTTGGGCCAGTGTGTGTCTTGTAAACAATAAATATGATATTCCTTATTTTTAAGAAAATGTAGGACATCAGTTCTTTTCTTATGACAATAAAGGCCGCGGCAGTTCAGGGAGGCAATTTTTACAGAGCTCATATAATTTCAAGATATAGCAACAGAATACAGCAGAATAAATCTCCAATAAATAAATTAATATACAGGTATGTGGAACATATTTTGAGTGGCTTACACACAAGAACAAATGTTTTGTGGAAGTAGTGACAAAACCTACGTAAAAAAGTATACTTAGAATAAGTTACCATCATATGCATCAAAAAACAAAAAGAATACAAAAGTAAACACACACAAGTAAGTAAATATTTACATTTGTATTGAGTAGAATATTCAGAACAACAAGTTCTCGGTCTCATGACAGTTATAATGTGTTCTATAGTTTTATAGGTTACAATATAAAGTGGACTTTTTAATATTTTCCCCTATTAGACACCTTCAATATGTTTATATACATATTACAAGAGTTTAGACACAATAATGTATGGAAGAATTGAAAGTGTTTGAGGGGTCATTATTTGAAAAAGTTTTGATAAGAAGCACTACAATAACACCTAAACTGGGTGCGAACAGCGAAATAATTTAGGTGTTGGAATGCTTGGCAGATATTGTGCTATCAAGATATTAAATTAGTATGATTTAAACTTAAGTTTCCAATCTCAAAGGAAAGACTATTAAAGTAAGTTGGTAGTATACAAATACAGATAAATATAAGTTGAAGTTTTGACATTTAAAATTATAAACGAACCCGGGTATACCCTATTAACAAAAATAAACAACCAAAAAAGACACACTTCTCATTTACTTGTTAAAATAACTTGTACTATTTGTTTGTTTTTAAACATTATTTCCAGACTATCTATAAGTGCATAATACGTTGAACATAAAAAACGTGCTAACCTACCATACTTTTCAGTTTATATCGTCATAAAATTATACATATTTTGCTAATTAAAGTTGACAAAATAAATAAATTGTTTAGGTTAATAAAGTAACAATGCATAACAATGCAGTCAGAATTAAATCAATAATCAGTTCCGGCGTATACATGTAAACTCTTTTTTGAAAAATATTTAAAGGCTATTTATAGTGCATAAGTCATAGAAATATTAGAAACATGTACACATACCATATTCTACATTTTATGTCGTCATAATATTAATATATTTGTGCTTATTAAAATATCTTAATTGTTTAAGTTAATAAAATAACAACGTATAACTATACCGCAAGAATTAAATCAATACACTGTTCCTGTATTTACGTGTATATGCAATGTTAAGCGACGTTTATTTATCAAACTATTCCTGCTTTTGATAACATTATAAATAGCAACCATTTTAAGGTTTATAACGAAAATTGTAGGTTTAGCTATTCTTTATGAATGGATAGACTTATTGTGTGTGTGTGTGTGTGTGTGTGTGTGTGTGTGTGTGTGTGTGTGTGTGTGTGTGTGTGTGTGTGTGTGTGTGTGTGTGTGTGTGTGTGTGTGTGTGTGTGTGGCTGCACGTACGGGACACTGAGGCCGTCAATGGGTATGCACAGCAACGAGTGGGGTCTCAGTGGCAGAGTGAGGACGTCCTCACTTGTCAAAAGTATAAATACCCTTTATTCTTCATAATTTTGCATGAAACACAAAATAAAATTGAAAAAATAGGGTATCCCCATTCGTCGTTAACCTCGGGTTTTTTTTTTCACCAGTGTGTCGTTTTCTTTTTTTGTCGCTTTTTTTCCTATGAAGCGACACACTTAAAATCCAATGCGCATGCGCGAACATTTTTCCGCTCAGTGACGTCATTGTCTGTTTTGTGAACAAAATGGAAGTGGAGTTATTTCTTATCGATGGTAAGTTACGATGGTCGACCTTCGGCCTGGCAACATAACTGTGTGGGGATTGGTTATGAAATCCTTTCTACGGCCATTTCCCCCTACTTCTGATTCAAGTAGGGCAGTTGTCAGTTACTGGCATAAGCATGTGCACTTAGTAATTTTTCAAGATGGCGGCATGGTATACATCGACAAACAGAATAATTTAATGAAGAATACTAATAAACATAATTTCTAGTCGTAATGTTCGTAAAAAGGTTCAATGGTTAGCATACTTTTGAAAGAAATATTTTATTTGTACCTTATGGCTCCAAATATATACTTAAGGTTAAGTACCGCGAGAATACAGATGAACACGTACTGGTAAACCAGCTAACCCAGGAAAAGTGTTAGTTGGTTAACTGACCGCGGTGATATAACTGAAATACTGTGGAAAACAGTGAAAAATCCAATTAAACAAACAAAACTAAACCTGTTCACTGAAGCCAACAATGTATCAAATGTGAAACACAGTGGTTAGGTTAATTTTGAAATTTATGAATTAATTCAGTGCACATATTTCATCATATTGACATACAGGTACATCGAATTGAAATTGTCAAATACATCAAATAATACCAATAATTATAAAAGTCTATAATAGGAATACAATTTAGGCCGCCATTCAGTGTTTTCATCAAGGAAAAAATGTGAATACAAGTGAATGCAATATTGATCTGTGGGGACAAAATAGAATATTTGAGTTGTCTAGTAGAAGTCCATACATGTAATTCCTATTTTCAGATTGACATAGAATAAATGGCAGACCGCTTATGTGGAATGACGGACCTCACACGCGGAAAACAAGCAGTAAGTACTTATTTAATTTTTTTCCCAATATCAATGGACTTGATTTTTTTATGTTTTGTAAAAAATTAGGTGGGCAGTAGATATAAATGTATTAAAATAAATGTTTTTATTTTCTGCACACTAAAATTATTAAATCGACAAAAAAAACTAGCCTATAATTAAAAAAACAACAACAAACAAACAACTGAAGACAAGTCAAGGCTTAAACAAGGTATTTAAATTAAGACAAGCTAGTTATACCCCCGCAAACGAAGTTTGTAAGGGGATATATAGGAGTCACGCTGTCGGATGGTTTGTCGGTCTGTCTGCATACAATGTGATAAGTTTGTGGAGCGAAATTCGTCAACATTTCTTAAGCAATTGATTTAAAACTTGAAATATGTCGTCACCAGGCCCTGGTAGCATTCGGTTTTGACGCAAGATATATACTGGGACGAGTAATTTTCCTAAGGAAGGAGTCCTGGACTCCATGTTCTGAAATTCTAGCGAGAACTCAGATGAAAGACGTCTATTTATTTATTTTCTTGTCTTATTTAATAAATTATTGGTGTTATGATTTAAGTTACATGTTTCATTTCAGCTGTATTTAAAATCTTGAAAAAAGTAAATAGTTTTGAGTTATTGTGATTACTATACTGACTAATGACTAAAGTTAAGGTGAAATAAAAAATCGAGATCGGGACGTATGGCATGTATGATAAAAGTGTTTTCAATATTATATTTACTAAGGTTCAACTCATAGAGCTGGATAGGGAGATGAACTGAAAGTTGAAATATATATATAAAAAAAATATTATTTTTTTTTTTTGCTTTGAAAGCTTCAATTGGGAATTTTAGGCTGTCATTTGGGAAAAATATATACTTTTTGAGATTGGGAATGGGGCCGAATTTCGGCCCCAAATTTGACGCTGTTGGGATACAACGTTTTTCCTCACCACTTTGGGAATGGTAACGGTACTGGTCAAATTGGGTAAATTAGCGTCGTTTTCAGCTCAATTGGGAATTTTATCTTATTCTTTAAAAGCTATCAAGAGGATGTCAAACCAATAAGGTAAATTCTGACAGGGCTTTTTTTATCCTACAGCTGTAACCTTATACAGGCTACATCCCTCAGAAATTTGCTTTAAATTCATGCAGTTTTCCCCCAAAATGAAACTTGTACCTGGAAATTTCATTCCCCTATGAGTAACATCGCGCGAAAATTATCCCCAAATTTGGTTTTCACGCGCTATTTTTCCCCCATATTTGAAGGCTTGGGCCCCTTTCCCCAGAGCCTTACAAAAAAACCTGTCTGAAAACAACTTGTTCAACTTATTCTTGTACTTGAATTAAGCTCAGAAAAGCATCTTTTTACAGGAAATTGCTCGTGTTACTTGAGACTTGAATGTGTCTAAGTTTCAGTTTCGTTCCACAAGTTGCATCAGAGACACAGGTTTGCATGTTAATTTATTTTAGAATATACATCAATATTGACAATCTCCTTGTCAGGGTTTTTTTCCGACTTAGGGGGAAAAGGGCCGTTCTTTTTTATGGGGAAAAAATAGTGAGAAAAACCGGATTTAGGGCAAAATATAAGCGCGTTATTGGCAGTTTGGGGGAAATATAAAAACCTATAACCGTACACACTTAAGTGTTATTGTTATGTTATTGGAGTATTTAACTGAGTTTGAATTAATATATTTAATATGTTTACCTTTCAATATCCTCCATTTTAACTATCGTTACTATTGTTGCACTCTTACGATATTTACAAACGTAGTTGTTTTTAATTGTTTAATATATAGGCAATTTTGGGGGAAAATGGATCGTTTGGGGAAAATTGAATCAATGACATAGGGGAAAAATACGTCAAGGAGAAAGGGCCGATATTCGGTGGGTCTCAAAGAAGGAAAGAAAAACCTGCTTGTTGATCATTAATGAAGCCTTTAAACTATATAAAATATTGCATCCTGAAGAGTTTTCCGTATTATTAGTTTTATGATTTATTGCCACTCGCAAAAACGCAGTGCAATTCAGTTGGTTCCCATTCTCAGATGCCATGTATGTAAGAAACAATGAATTGTAATTGAAACGATTCGATAACAGCGCCACCAAACGCAGTTACTTCCCCTAGCGGTGCACAGTAGCTGATTTGAATTTTGGTAGACGCATGGATAAAACAAAATTTTTAAAAAGCACATCGTCAATCATTAATGGTCCTTTATGAATATGTTTTCTCTGATTTGGGAAAGTTTTACCTTCAATTTGAGGAAAATAGCCAGAAAATAGGTTTGGGAATGGTATAGAGGAAAAACGCTGGGATGCATAACAATATAAATCCAGGGGTCCACTCCAGTCAATATTGTTATAGCAGTGTTAACCATACTTGAGGCTTTTACAAAATATTTGATTGATTGGTTACATGTATGTCATGACAGTCTTGACGAGTGCAAACAGCCTGCGTTTTACGCCACCATGATACTCTTTACTCTTAGACTATAATTATGATAAAAAAAAATATTTTTCAGCAATGTTTTAATTAGTTTTGTTCAAATACTGTTGGTTATCAGGGCTTTTTTTGGCTGATTTTATAGCCATTATTCGGTCATATTCCCAGTGGCAAAAAGTATCTTTTTCCCCAAATCCATGCCGAAAATTCCCAATTGATCGTTTGACTTTCAGATGTTTGGAAATAGAGCTGTCAAGTGTAGAAATAAAGCGTTTTGAAGTTGTAATATCCATTTTACCGATATGTTTATATTAAAAATTTTCTTTTTTATGTAAGTTTTATCAATAATTATTCAAATGTAATAAATCAAACAATAGTACATTTTCCCAATTTAAAATAAATTGACGCTAAAATTCCCAATTAGACGGGTATAGGTCATATTCCCAAAATGGTGAGAAAAAGCCCTGGTTATGGAATCAATACAATTCATATTGTATCAAAAGATCAGTTGACAAGAAGCACAAACTGCAGGGCTGCCTTTGTGACATTTATTAAATAAGGTGAACCTATGGTCACACGACAAATGAGTTCAATGTCAGGCTTGTTTTTTTTTTTCAGCTGAAGACAAGCCTAAAGATTTCATTGAAACAAGTGAGTTGTCATCTGTACCTTTTTTAGCTCACCTCAAGGACTGAGCCTTTGTGACCATCCCTGCCAAAACTGCATAATGTATGATTACATCCAAAAATCTAACCTACAAATTGTATCTTCATTTTCGCGGGTAACGGCAGGTGTGAATGGGGTCTTTTTGGTGTTTTTTGCACTTCTTAATTGACAGCTTTCGTTGAGCAATTTATGCCATGACCTGTTGAGTAATTTGAGACGCTTATTGGCATTTGAGACAGGCGATCGACGGATTGCGCAATAGTAAAATGGCGGCCATTTTCGGTCCGATTTGCTAGTTTCTAGTCTTGAAATCTTTTTTTCTCCTTTTTGGGGTAAAAAAATCGGTGCGCGTTATACACGGGTGCGTGTTATACTCGGTAGAATACGGTAACTTACATATATTTGCATTTGAAACTGTTTAGTTAAAGAAACATAGTGTAAGATTGATACAAATCATTCAAATAAAAGAAAGGGAACTGAGAAAAAAAATTGAAATGTAAGTTAGAAAACTTCAGCAATGACTGAACTGCCAAAACTGCATTATAGGTGGTGCTATTCTTTGTGCAGAATCAATACGCAATTCTTTCCTGAGAAGTAGTTGTTTAGAAATGCCATAATGAGCGAAATCATGTATATGAGCAATTGACATAGTGTGTTTGGTTTATTTGTTGGAATAATACTAAATATTTTGTACAAGTATGAAATTTTCACTAAACAGACACTTGTCTATTGAATTGTTTGTGCCACAATCTGAATCATTTAACACATATCAATCGGTGAATTAATCAATTTTAAACATGAATAGTTTGTTATGCCCCCACAGAGTGGGAGGCATTAAGCATTGCACTTGTCCGTCCGTTCGTACGTACGTCAGGAAGCTTGTGTTTTGAACTCCTCTTTAACTACTGGGTGGATCGCGCTCAAACTTTCAAAGTTGAATGACCTTAATGTGTAGTTGATCGTATAGAAAGGAATTCGGGCTGTACAGATTTTTGGCAGAATTATGGCCCTTTATATAGTTGCCTGAAGCTTGTGTTTTCAACTCCTCTTTAACTAATGGGTGGATCTTGCTCAAACTGTAGATGATGGTGAATAAAGGAATTGTGGCTGCGACAATTTTTGGCAGAATTATGGCTGTTTGTCTGTTTTTCCACTGTAGCCCCAAAATTTTGTGTTTTCAACTCCTCTTAAAATATTGGGTGGATCTCGCTCAAACTTTCACAGTTGAATGACCTTAATGAGTAGATGATCATAAAGAAACTGTTTTGGCTGAGACGAGTTTTGTCAGAATTATGGCCCTTTGCCTGTTTTTCCACTATAGAATATATAGTGCCAATTATTTTTTTTTAACTGCTCTTTGCATCTCGCTGAATCTTTAACAGTTGAATGACCTAAAAGCGTAGATGATCGTAAAGAATGGAAAAGTGACTGCGACCAGTTTTGGCTGAATTTCGGCCCTTTGTCTTATTGTCTACTATTGAATATACATGTATAGTGGATTTGTCTGTGTCCAAACGTGTTGTGGGGCATCAGTGTTTGTGACACATTTCTAGTTTGTATAACTTTTTAAAACAAGTACCTGATATTCAAAGCACTTGTTTGTATTTAGCGGAGACAATCTCCATCATCATGCGCCAAGTTTTGGTGCAAGGCTGGGGTGGACCAAGAGGGCCTTCAAAAAAAAATAGTTTCCAAACATATTGGTATGTATGGTTTTCTTTTGAATTATAAGTAAAAATAAATAATTTTAAACTGCCACTCAAATACTTAACAGTTACGGTTACTCCAGTACCTTATGCCCCCACTTCAGAGATTTGCCCTCCCATCTGTTTTTGTGACATGTTTGGTATCTCTTATTTGACTGTGTCGTGCTTTTAAAGATGCTTGGATGTAATTTGGTGTACTTGTAAAAGGCAATTTGACAATTATGCATGACATTTTGTTTTTCACTGAAGGTCAAAGGTCATGTCTCTCAAAGAAAATGAAACAAATCTTAATATTGTAATAACTAAAAAAGTACACAAGGCTTTATCGTGAAATTTGGTATACACATTGGGCTATATGTTTACTATATGTTCGTCTGTTCATCTATCTTTTGGTTGGTCTGCAACAAATGAAAAAACTTGTGATAATGATCATGAAACTTGGTATCACGCATGAACCTAAACTTTTCCAGAGGTCAATTGTCAGATGACTTTTACTTAAAATAGAATTACGCTAAATACTGCAATAATGTAAAAGTACATATAAAGATATAATTGTGAAAACATTGTATGAACATGGAGAGTAACGATATTGTGAGAATGTTTAAAAAATCTTGATACTGCAGGTTTTTTTCTAAGGCTCGGGGGAAGGGGCCCTAGCCTTCAAATATGGGGGGAAAAAGCGCGTGAAAACCAAATTTGGGGATAATTTTCGTGCGCTGTTACTCATAGGGGAATGAAATTTCCAGGTATAAGTTTCATTTTTGGGGAAAACTGCATGAATTTAAAGCAAATTTCTGAGGGGATGTAGCCTGTATAAGGCTACAGCTATAGAATAAAAAAAAGCCCTGTACTGATGATTTGTCAAACAAGAACAGTGCCCGATGCGCGCACATCGCGTTAGATGATTTATGCATGTTCAATGGGAATACCCCTGTCTCGATTGGACGTCAAATAGAGGCATACCCCACAATTCACTTTATGACGTCACGCACATGGTGCACCTGTATGTTTACTTCCTGAAAATGGAGAAGTTTGTGTTCATCAGCATGAAATTCTTAAACACATTAATCGTCAATATTGGCCAGAAATTTAGAGTTTTTGTTAGTACATGTACTGTACTGATCACTGACTAAAGTAAAGGTGAAATGAAAGATCATTTGGAATGTCCCGACAATTTTAATGGATTTGGACTTGAAAAGTTATGGCATGTATGCTCCTTGCAATACTGTCAAAGTCTTGTATTTATGTGGTTTTCATTTCTCTTAGGTTACGGAGTTTTTACAAAAAAAACATTTGCAAAAGGAGAGTTCCTCCTTGAATACACTGGGGATCGAATTGACAAGGATGAAGCAAACCGCAGAGAAGAAAACGGAAACAATTTTTTGTTTGGCTTCATGTTTCATGGGAAAATGCTATGGTAAGTGCAAATGAAAGGGGAGTTTAAATGTTCATTATAATGAGGGCTATTCCAGGAAAAAATATGATGGCAGGAAGGAACGCCTGTTCAAAAATGGATTACCACCAACACAATTATAAATTCCGATACTGATTCCAAAGGTCAACATTACCAACATTACCAATCAGCCAATCAGAAAGTGTACGCAAATGAGCGAGTTGATCATGCTCTTTCATTGTCTAATTGCATATTCAGATCATGTCGAGCGGATCTGTGGTCTAGTGGAAACACTGGTACCAGAACTCGGGTGGCAGGTTTGATCCTCCGCTCAACCCTAACCTACCTAAGACGTTAAACCGAGGTGCAGTGTACTAGGTGCTTCACACCGGGCGCTAAAAGACTCAGGGTCATCTCTGGAATGGGGCGTCTTCTGTATCCACAGTATTCCCCTTACCCAACTAACAAGTCTTCTGGGGGCGATGGCCATATGGGAAATTCCCAGTGCACTTGATAAAAATCTAATACACACACAGATCGTGTCAAAAATCACACTTTATTGATGTTAAAATATATAACTACTAATGTGTATCAATAGAGGAGGTATGCAATATGATAACTAGTTGTTACATGATTTTTTATTTTATTTGGCTGAGGTAACATTTTAATGAAAGTTTGTGGTAGAAAAGTCCTTTTCGAAAGTGAAACTCTTAAAGTTTTTTTTTTAAATCAGCGTTCTTTTCCCTGTATTCATATTAAAAATAAGGATTTTGTTGTAAAAAACAAATTTAGTTTGACTTGCTTTATGGCTTGCATACAATACTGAATAGATCTACTAGTTTTGACCAAAATATGAAAGAAATTAATTTCTTTTCTCAAGTAAAAGTTGTTAAAAGAATATGAAATAGAAAAAAAAAGTAGAATAATAAAATCTCCAATGTTATTTTTGTGAATGTATCAGGAATATGTGTCAGTAAAGTTGTCACTAAAGAACAATATGTATAAATATTTCTTTTGAACAGTAAAACACAATTATGTTTAGCACATACAAAATTGAGGCCGGTGAAATTTACAACTGGCTTGTAAATTTTTCCTCTTCGTAGGACAGTCTGGCCTGTAAATTGTGGCAGTCTTTCGCCATGTCTGTCATTTGTGTTGGCAGATTCAAATCAAGGTTTAGGTGTCTTGAGAGATATTTGCAAATTAGAAAAAAAATAAATAACTAAATTACTTGATAACAGTAGTAACTTACATTATTTGGCTCCTACCATACAATAATACATACAGTTTGTTTTATATAAAAAAAAGCCAGAAACTCTGACAAGAACAAGAAAAGTCAAGCTCACTGTTCTGTGACAGCTGTTGTTATATTAAAGTTATTTAAAATATAAGTAATATAAAAGCAACGCAATTTCTTACTGTTTAAGGGTTGATGCTTCTAGAACAACTAGAAACCACCTGGGTGGGTTGGTCAACGATGCAGCAGAAGGAACATTTAAATGCAATAGTAAAATGAAATTAATGATCTTCAATAACTATCCACGTCTTTGTTTGTTCGCTGCCAGAAACATTGCTTCTGGAGAAGAGCTACGTTACGACTATGGGGATGATACAAACAATTTACCTTGGAGGAATAAAGTAAGGACTATTTTGTATTTTGAAATATAAATGTTTCATTACAGACAATCTTTTGCTATTTTCAGATGTGTTTTATGGGTTTAATTTGTATTAATGTTATGATTTCCACACAAAAATCCAATCAAACTCTAAAATCAATACAGAAAGCAATTAAAATGTTAAACACAAAAACAAGAAGAAAACACTCATGAATTCATATAATTTTACACTGACACCAACAAATGTCCGCTATATAAAACAAATATCTTCTCTCTGTAACGGATTGTTATTGTCTGGGCCCACATATTTTTAAGCACAGTTCATCCACTCGAGGGCTGTTTTGTATGTGTATTTACTAT
This sequence comes from Congeria kusceri, assembly GCA_027627225.1. Lineage (NCBI taxonomy): Eukaryota > Metazoa > Mollusca > Bivalvia > Myida > Dreissenidae > Congeria > Congeria kusceri. The sequence continues at coordinate 49,658,170 of CM051029.1, read as the reverse complement.
AAATATTTCAGCATAATCAGGAAAACGAAATAGGTAATGTTTAGCAGTTTCATGTGTAACTGTTACATGTACATTGTGTAAATGATTAACGTTGTGTTAATAGTTAAGAAATAGAAAACCCCACTGAGGGCCCTATGGCATTATAGTGACCAGCCAGGCAGCCCAAAATTGTATCTTTTCGTCCTGAAAGTGTGTATTAATGAGTTTAACAGCACAACAACTTGACAAAAACGATTAAACTCTTTAAAGTACTCATCCAGAACATCTTCAAATGTTGAAGTCTTGTGTTTTTATAAAGTGTTAATATTTCAAATTTTAAATTGTTTTAAAAATAACGGTTTAAAAGTGCCTGCAACAGTGAAATACAATAAATGCTACTGCACAGTGCAACTAAGCTCTGACTAACCCAGGCGGTGACGTCATTCATGAATATTTAGCATGTGCAGTCCATATAAAAAATAGTGACAGGTCCATATACTCTTGTTGCTTCTATCGCATTTTACCGAAACCAGTTATAGAGGATAAAGAAGGACAACTTTATAATCTTTGAGAAATAGTAAAATCTACTGAGGACGCTATGGTAAAGAGCTACCGGCTAGGCAGCTTTGGTCCATGTACACTTTGTGACTGCCTGGCTGGTCACTTCAATTCCATTGGAGCTGAAATGGGTTTTTTTTTCCATATATTATAATGAACATTTTAACCAGGTGGATCATCATGTGTATAATAGTACAAATGGTTCAAGCAAGTTTCAGAATTTTTTTTGTCAAAAAACAAAATCCCGATTTGAAAATATTTAGGTACCAAAGTTCCTTGGTTGATACTGTAGCAAGTTTGTTCAAATTAGTTTGATCTGTAAAAAAATGACATGAGATTTTTTGTTTGATATAAATGATGCTTACCTCATTGGTCCATGTACTAAAAATATTGGCCGGTTCATATAATTCTCTTCAATGCTATATGATTTTTACATACCGGTCATAAAGATAAAGAAGGTCAATGTATAACATTGTTACGTACGAGCATTAAATGTATGTTTTCGGTTCATTATCCATGTAGTGTTGACAAGAAAAAAAGTTGTATAAATCAATTCAAATGCCTTTCTATTTGTTCATAATAGATTAAAATTTGTGATTAGGTGGGCCATGTTGGGTTAAGCTAAACTAAACAGAAAATCATTTTATTAAAAAAAGACCCTGTTTATTCTAGATGTAAAATTGTTATGCTATAATAGCGACCCTTTTGCTGTTGTTAGGGAAAACACTAGGGCTCAACACATTATTAAGACCTCTGTGAAAAAAACAAAGCGAAACAACAAATGTCTTTAAAAAATTAAAATTAATATGGAGATGTTATGCTCTAAAGTAAAGTACATGAGGACCAAAATAATTGTTTGTGTGACTTCCCAGACCCCATAATACACTTTACATGCTCTTAGCGTTACAAATAAAGTTTGCATTCTATGCCAATGAAGTAAAGTAACATGAACACCATTTCAGTCGTACAAGACGTCTTTTACTTAATATTTCAATTGCAGGATGATGTTAAGACATTATAAAAATAGAATTTACTGGAGAAAAGGATAATAAATCAAAAATAAATACAAAAAATGTCACCACAAACCTTCTAGTTTTTATTTATGCTTAATATGTTTTATGTGACAATGTGTTTATCCTTCTCAGATGATGATGATGATGATGATGACCCTTTCGATGTCGAGAAAGAGAGGGCTACTTCCATGTTCACAAACAAGACAATAGGTACCATTAAACTATTTTAATGTGTGTGTTATCATTAATGATGGCTGTAGACTGTATTAACAAATTAGTGTTTAATTATGTTTATGTTATTTTATTCAAAAATGTGTATTTCCTTTTCAGACGATGACGAGGATGAGGATGACGGGGACAATGATGATGACGATGACGGGGACGATGATGATGACCCCCCTTTGGATTTCGAGAAAGATGGGGCAACCTCCATCGTACCAAATATGACAGCAGGTATTATTTAACAGTTATTGGTTGTTTGTTTTTAAACATTTTGCACTACACTGTATTCACAAATTCCTGTTTATTTATGCCTGAATAATTTTATTCAAAATTGTGTATTTCCTTTTCAGACGAGGATGATGATGACGGGGACAGTGATGGTGACGGGGACAATGATGATGACCCCCCTTTGGATTTCGAGAAAGATGGGGCTACCTCCATCGTACCAAACAAGACAGCAGGTATTATTTAACTGTTATCAGTTGTTTGTTTTTAAACATTTGGCACTACACTGTATTCACAAATTCCTTTCTATTTATGGTTATATAATTTTGTGCTAAATTGTGTATTTCCTTTTCAGGCGACGATGATGATGGTGACCATGATGCTGATGATGGCGATGACGGGGACATTGATTATGATGATTACGGGGACGATGATGATGATATTGACAATGATGATGGCCCCCCTTTGGATGTTGAGAAATATGGGGCTACCTCCATCATACCAAACAAGAGAGCAGGTATTATTTAACTGTTATAGGTTGTTTGTTTTTAAACATTTGGCACTACACTGTATTCACAAATTCCTTTCTATTTATGGTTATATAATTTTATACAAAATTGTGTATTTCCTTTTCAGGCGACGATGATGATGGTGACCATGATGCTGATGATGGCGATGACGGGGGCATTGTTTATGATGATGAAGATGATGGGGACGATGATGATGATATTGACAATGATGATGGCCCCCCTTTGGATGTTGAGAAATATGGGGCTACCTCCATCGTACCAAACAAGACAGCAGGTATTATTTAACTGTTATAGGTTGTTTGTTTTTAAACATTTGGCACTACACTGTATTCACAAATTCCTTTCTATTTATGGTTATATAATTTTATACAAAATTGTGTATTTCCTTTTCAGGCGACGATGATGATGGTGACCATGATGCTGATGATGGCGATGAGGGGGACATTGTTTATGATGATGACGATGATGGGGACGATGATGATGATATTAACAATGATGATGGCCCCCCTATGGATGTTGAGAAATATGGGGCTACCTCCATCGTACCAAACAAGACAGCAGGTATTATTTAACTGTTATCGGTTGTTTGTTTTTAAACATTTGGCACTAGACTGTATTCACAAATGAGCTTAAAAAAACAAAAGGTCTCTGTCGGAAGGTCCCAATCATTTTGAATCCTTTGCAGGAGGTTTGTATAATTTGGTGCACATTTCTAAAAATAATATGATGTGAAGAGCACACAAAGATGTCTTATTGTCTTAAACACAACAAACCTTTTTGTGTTCAGTTATGCATATAAATTTATGCAAAAATTTGTTTTTTATAGATGATGATGATGATGATGATGATGATGCTTCGAATGTCGAAAAAGAGAGGGCTACCTCCATGTTAGCAAACAAGACAGCAGGTATTATTGAACATTTTTTTCTGGATTTAAATAAGGCTATTATGTTTTAGGCATCATTCATCATTTCATCGTTAAAATTTATTTTTCACTTGTGTGTTTTGTGATAATTCTGGGCTAAGTGTGAGTTTAGGCTATCCATAAAACCGGTTTAAACCCCAAATACTTTGCATTGACTGTTCCAAGACGGTGACCCCAGCTTTAATAAATGTTCATGTTTAATGTTTTGTTGTATGTATTTTCTTGTATCGTCGAGGCAATTGGTCACTAGCTTTAAATGAAAGACTACCAGAAGTTCCCCCCAAAAAATAATATTTTTGGAGTTTCATTTTTCCTCATAGTTAGCTATGCGGATTTTTTCTAAGGCTCAAAAAGTTTCAGAGTGCTGTTGAATATAGTTGTAGAAAATAGAAGGATTATTTACCCTACTCCCAGTTTTAATCAAACCCCTTTTATCCATGATGTAGATATTGAATGAGAATTCATCGCTCATCGTGTTTGTCTCATTTTTGGTCAAGAAACTACTTATTAATCCACCGTCGCAAAGCGGGAGGGGTATTTTAAGAATGCCCGTTGTCCGTCCATCCGTCAGTCTGTCCCTAACACTTTTGTGTCCGCTCCATATCTCCTATACCCTTTGACAGATTTCCATGAAACTTGCCTTAAGGGCATTAAGACAATGTGCAGAAGGCATTAGTCAGTTATGCCTGCTCATGGTCAAGGTCGTACTTCAAGGTAAAAGGTTTGAGCCTCCATTTTCGTGTCCGCTACATACCGTTTGAAGGATTTTTATGAAACTTACTACAAATGTTAAGGGCATAGAACCAATGTGCATAAGGCATGATTCAGTCATGTTGGCTCAAGGTGAAGGTCATACTTCAAGGTCAAAGGTTTGAACCTCAATTGTCGTGTCGGCTCTGTTTGTCTTATTACCTTTAAAGGATTTTCATGAAACTTGGCTGAAATGTTAATTTCGTTGAGACAATGTGCAGACGGCATGAGTCAGACAGCTGGCCCAATTTCAAGGTCAAGAGTTACAGCCTTTATTTTTGTGTCTTCTCCATGTTTCTATACCAATTAAAGGATTTTAATGACACTTGGCTAAAATGTGTAGGAAATTCAGACAATGTGCAGAAGGCACAAGTCAGTTATGCCAACTCAAGGTCAAGGTCATACTTTACGGTCAAAAGTTTGAATCTCCATTGTCGTGTCCGCTCAATATCTCTTATACCCTTTGAAGGGTTTTCATGAAATTTTGTTACAATGTTAAGGTCATTGAGATGATGTGCAGAAGGCATGAGTCAGTTACGCCGGCTCAAGGTCAATGTCACAGTTGAAGAACACCAATTTACCCTTCATTGCTTTCGTATATGATTCATATCTCCTATACCCATTGAAGGATTGTCATGAAAAGTTTGTCATTTATAAGATGTTCTGAAGTCATAAGTCACCACTTTAGTGTAAAAGAATGTCAGCCGGGGATGTAGTTGCCTCTTCGACTGCCTTGTTACCATGAAAGAAGTGAGTGGCCTGTACAAAATAGCTAGTTGTTTGATTAGATATTTACTCACAGCAATAATAAATGGTATCATTTTTCAGGTTATGCAGGAAAATGTGTCATCAACATACTGTTTTCAGGAATGTCAGTTAATTTGGTGAGTCTTCAGAATTTTCATTTTACTTTTACCAGTTTTTAGTCCCCTAACGGTTTCACCATTGCAGGCATTTCCACAGGGCTTTTAAGCACAGTGGCACCCCTGTGCCTGAATTTCCAAATCAGGGGTACCCCTGTGTCTGAATTTCCAAAGAAGGGTACCCCAGTGCCTGAATTTTTAATTCAGGAACACCCCTGTACCTAAATTTCCAATTATTATCTGTGTATGTGCTTTTTAGCTCACCTGAGCACAACGTGCTCATTGTGAGCTTTTAGGATCACCTTTTGTCCGTCGTGAATCGTGCGTCGTGCGTCGTCAACATTTACCTTGTTAACACTCTAGAGGCCACATTTATTGTCCGATCTTCATGAAACCTGGTCAGAACATTTGTCCCAATGATATCTCGGCCGAGTTCGAAACTGGGTCACGTGAGGTCAAAAACTAGGTCACTAGGTCAAATTAAAGAAAAAGCTTGTTAACACTCTAGAAGTCACATTTTTAGTCCATTCTTCATGAAACTTGGTTAGAACATTTGTTCTCATGATGTCTCAGCTGATTTCGAAAATGGTTCCGGTCTGTTGAAAAACATGGCCGCCAGGGGGCGGGGCAGTTTTCCTTATATGGCTATAGTGAAACCTCGTTAACACTCTATAGGCCACATTTATTGTCCAATCCTCATGAAACTTGGTCAGAACATTTGTCCCACTGAAATCTCGGCCAAGTTCGAAAATGGTTCCGGTCTGTTGAAAAACATTGCCCCCAGGGGGCGGGGCAGTTTTCCTTATATGGCTATAGTGAAACCTCGTTAACACTCTATAGGCCACATTTATTGTCTAATCTTCATGAAACTTTGTCAGAACATTTGTCCAAATGAAATCTCAGCCAAATTCGAAAATGGTTCCGGTCTGTTGAAAAACATGGCCGCCAGGGGGCGGGGCAGTTTTCCTTATATGGCTATAGTGAAACCTCGTTAACACTCTATAGGCCACATTTATTGTGCAATCTTCATGAAACTAAGTCAGAACATTTGTTCTAATAATATCTCGGCCAAGTTCGAAAATGGTTCCGGTCTGTTGAAAAACATGGCCGCCAGGGGGCGGGGCAGTTTTCCTTATATGGCTATAGTGAAACCTTGTTAACACTCTATAGGCCACATTTATTGTCCAATTTTCATGAAACATGGTCAGAACATTTGTTCTAATGATATCTCGGCCAAGTCCGAAAATGGTTCCGGTCTGTTGAAAAACACGGCCGCCAGGGGGCGGGGCAGTTTTCCTTATATGGCTGTAGTGAAACCTTGTTAACACTCTATAGGCCACATTTGTTGTCCAATCTTCATGGAACTTTTTCAGAACATTTGTTCCAATGAAATCTCGGTTGAGTTCGAAACTGGGTCACGCGAGGCAAAAACTAGGTCATTAGGTGAAATAAAAAAAAATTGAAGACCCCTTTGATATATTTTAATGAAGCTTAATATGTAGATACATGTACCTAATATCAAGACCTTGCATTATGTTTGTGTTGGGTGGGGTCAAGGTCACAGTTACTAAAAGTTTTCGCTCAATAACTTGAAAACCTTTCTAGATATTTTAATGAAACTTCATACATAGATATCAGGTGAGCGACCTAGGGCCATCATGACCCTCTTGTTTAGCTCTGGAGTAATGTAGAAATTAATATGGGACACATTCAATTAAGAAAAAAGTAGAACCCATTGCCAACTGTGGGTCTATGCCCCTGTGCCTTAACAAAATCCTGGGGAAAGGCCTGCATTGGTGACAGCAAGAATGAATAAACTCTAGATTTATATTCACCAGCTTTTTAACTAATGCACATGGGTATTTTGGTGAAGTTGTGGTTGGTGACATCAGTAACCAGGCTGGCTAGCTCAGTTGGTAGAGGGCTGGACTACAAATCTGAAGATTGCAGGTTTGATCCCTGGCCTGGCCACATAACTTGTGTGGTGATTGGTCATGAAGTTCTTTCTACGGCCATTCTCCCCCTACCTCTGATTCAAGGAGGGCAGTTGTCAGTTACTTGCATAAGTATGTGCGCTTAGTACAGTTAAACCAGCTACCCCTGGAAAAGTGTGAGTTGGTTAGCTGACCACCATGATGTGACTGAAATACTGTTGAAACGGCAAAAAATTCAACAAAACAAACAAACAAACAGACAACATAAGAGTTTTGTGATAATCTGTATAATATGGAGACATCTATGTCGTATAGGCACACATCAGTTTTCACTATGAAATAATTTAAATGAAAATAAATGTTTGCAAAAATAAGTGTATATTAATATATGTGTGTGTGAAATCCTAAGCATATTATTATCAAATTGTCCTTACATGAGTATGTTCTGTCAGTGTGCTTCTTATGCTTTATACAAGTATTGAGCAATTTCTTGTATCTATTTTTAAGGGATTTTTCAAGATTTTTCGAACCTGCAAGCTTGTAACGAGTGCAGAAGAGGCTGATATTCTCGTTCTTCCAGCATGTAAGGCAAATCACAAATACATCATATGTATAAGAAATATAATGGCTATACAGTTATCAATATATTTATAAATGTTTAATTATAACCAGTGTCATATCCAGTAGGAGTATTATCATGCCTGTTGCTCAATGACATGTAATATAGCAAACTTTCATTGCCGGTATTTAACAATTAAAGGGTATCACATTCAACATTTAAACATAATCATGTAGTGTTTTGTCGAAAAATGTTCACAAAAATCGGAAACGTTTAAGCAGAATTTTAAAGTCACTATCAATGGAATACATTTAAATATGTGATGTTCATTAAATTATTTAACAGTTGAAAAAATTAATTCATTTGAACGTTGTGAGTCGTTTTCATGATTACATGTATTACTTGCAACATTTTCATCAACAATTTTACTACCAGTTAACCCATTAAGTCTTAAATATAATCTGCAGAAATATATCATCTCTACAGTAAATCTGAAACATTCCACATGTGTAGGCATAAGTGTGCAAGAGGAAATTTACATTTTTTTTTTTAAATTAATTATTATTACCTCGTAATTGAAGAGAGAGGGGTATACTGGAGTCACTCTGTCAGTCGGTTTGTTGGTCGATAGGTCAGTCCACATTAAATGTTATAACTTTATGGAGTGAACTTACTCCACATTTATGCGTCATAACCATGAAGTTTGCAAGAAACAACTCATACCCAGTGATCTACATATTACTTTGTTATTTGCCCTTAAGCAAAGACATGGGCAGTGATCTGTCCGCATACAATGTCACAAGTTGAATAAGCGTTGCAAGGTTACTAGTGACAAATCTATAGATTCCATTAACAAAATTTGACAGGATTAAAATAAGCTGAAATGCTTATATTTGTACCTTTTATGCATTTGCAATCATACAATCAGTGTTACCCTGGAAATGTTTCATTTAATCCTTTACAAACAAATGTTGACATTAGACAGTTTGCCTGTCACATGATGTCAACTTAGCCATTGCTGTGATCTTTGGCAGCACAACAAGATCAGTTCCTTTATTTTTGGTTTTCAGCAGGAAATGGACACACTAAACATTCAACAATGAAACTATTCCAGTGCCTTGTTGGCAGAGAGAAATCTATTGTCAGTGCAAAGTGGGTGACAGACTCTATTGCAACAGGTTGCTTGCAAGAGCTGGTAAGAGTACAATAAAAATAAACTTAATTTTACTGCCCCCCCCCCCCCCCACTCGCCACATTATTAAGTGATTGATGAGCTATTATAGAGGTACTGTCCTGTGTATTCCATCATATATAATCATGTTATAGCTTGTGTGGAAAATAACTTACGATTTTTTGTGCAAACATGAAACAAAAGTTTTCAAGCAAGGTTATGGTTGGTTGTAAACCCGCATTTAATTAATTCATGCCCCATAACCAGTGGAAGAATGCAGATGTGATCAGACTAGAAACACAGGACTGTTTTAATTTATTCAGTCAATATTCAGGCCGGTCAAATGGTTATTATGGTTTTCTTGTTTCTTTATTATTGCACAGGATGAAAGATATGCTGTGAAGAGTGCAGTAACATATGGCGAGTGGTCTGCGTATGAGAATTATGATCCTTTCGAATTCAAATTCCTTGGAAGTGATTGGATTGAAACTAAAGAAGGTAACTAATGGAATTTCAGTTAAAGAATGTCAATTAGCTCATCATTTATACCCCACTTGTTCACACACTGTTCCCACTTGTTCACATACTGTCCTCACTTGTTCACACACTGAACCCACTTGTTCGAGCACTGTCCCCACTTGTTCACACACTGAATTCACTTGTTCACACACTGTCCCCACTTGTTCACACACTGTCCCCACTTGTTCAAAGACTGAACCAACTTGTTCAAACACTGAACCCACTTGTTCACACACTGTCCCCACTTGTTCACATACTGTCCCCACCTGTTAACACACTGAACCCACTTGTTCAAACACTGTCCCCACTTGTTCACACACTGAACTCAATTGTTAACACACTGAACCCACTTGTTCAAACACTGTCCCCACTTGTTCACACACTGAACTCACTTTTTCACACACTGAACCCACTTGCTCACACACTGTCTCCACTTGTTCACATACTGTCTCCACTTGTTCACACACTGAACTCACTTTTTCACACACTGAACCCACTTGCTCACACACTGTCTCCACTTGCTCACATACTGTCCTTGCCTGTTCAATTTGTTATTATTATATAACTTATAATATCCTCTAATCAGCTGTTAGTGTAATGTGATATGCGTTGTGGGGGCATCAGTGTCTGTGACGACACATTAAAAAAGATACTCTGTATATTTAGGAAGGGACACGTTACAACAGAATGATTATTGAAATTGAGGGCATCCCTGTTATATATAGTTTTATGTTATTTCAGAGAAATGAATGATAAAATATGAACAGGTATTGAAGTGGAACAACTTTATTTTATTATCTTCAGACGATCTCCGATGTCTTTTAACTAGAATTGGTGGTCATGAGGTGTTGACAGCGTCTGTAGACACTATCTTCATTTGCGCTGATGGAGAACTTCATACATCATGTATATATTTTTCTTACTGTTCAATAGTTCCAATGTAAGAGTTTTCTTTGTCAAAATTTAATTTGAATTTTATCACTTTATCAGAAAAATATCCATGATTAACGGTCCAATATTCTATACACATGGAAATAGCAATGTGTCCGAAATCATTTTTCTCAAGATATGTATTGAGTGAATTATCCCTTTGGTCGTTAAAGATTAAGAACACTTGAAACTATATTGCTTACAGTTACCTGGTATTAATCATTCTTTGAACAACTGCTTGCTAACGTAACTATAAAAAAATAATAATGTGTACTGTGTAAAAATTTATAAATGATCGTTACAATCCACCTTTTATCTCTATAAAAAATTACTGCAATACTCCTGAAACAGTTTGTGCTGGCAAGCTCTTGTACTATTAGAAACATGGGAAGCTCTTGTACTATCGCGAAACATAACAGAAGTGTTCGTTTTGTCCTTTGCATTTGTTCTTACTGGAGTCAGATGTCTGTTGACAGCTGATGTAAAACAAAACTGTGCACTGATATTACGTTGTGTATGTTTCAGCTCAATGTGTTGATAAAGAGTGGATCTTCCACACCATAATCAGTGGAAAGGTCATCAGCCCTCTATCCAAAATATCCGATGACATAGTGAATTGCAGTGATAATGACTCGGACATTGTCGGGTGTGAAGCATTTTCACCAAGTAAAAAAATATTTGTCCAGACTTCAGGATCTCTGTCTGGAAAAAGAAAGCAAAAGCTCCAAAGTTGTGTCTACTGTCAGGTATTGAATACAAAAATGTCAAGACATCTTGCGAGTAAACATTCAAATGAATTGGAAGTTGCCAAAATATTAGCATTGCCGAAAGGATCCCAGAAACGAAGGCGAGCTTGGATTGAACTTGCAGCAAAAGGGAATTGGGTCCACAACAAAGAAGTTCGTGAAACTGGAAAGGGGTTTATTATTCCAAAATACAGGCCATCCATCAACAATGTTGAGCGAAAGTATCTTCCTTGTGAGTTCTGTAAATCCGAAATTGTTGCAAGTGATATGTGGAAGCATCACAAGACATGTGTTGTAAGGCCAGCAGGCATTCATAGCGACTCACCGATTGCAAATTCTAAATTACTATTGCCTGTTGATTGTTCTCAGGAACTAAACAGAAAAGTTCTTAGCAAAATACGGGATGACCTCATTTCGGTTGTTGTCAGGTCTGATCCACTTATCCTCGAGTTTGGATCAAGAAAATATGAAAAAGTAGGAGATCAAGACCATATGCACCAGCACATCGGTCAAAGGATGCGTGAATTGGCAAGGATAGTGATATATATGAAGGATACAAGTAAGAGAATGTTGACTTTGAAAGACTGCTTAATTCCAACACGATGGAAACTTCTTTTAAATGCTGTAAGATCAGAAGCTGGTTTCGATAGCGAGACCATGCAGTGGTCAAGACCTTCATTTGCTATTAAAGTAGGACATGGCATCAAAAAGTGTGCTAAAATTGTTAGAAATCAAGCTAACATAATGGAGGATGAAGAATTAAGAGAACGCGCCAACTCTATTATTGAGTTGTATGAAGATGAGTGGGAGGAGCGCATAGTGTCTCCAGCAAGAGCCTCATTAGCCTCAGTGAAGTATAACACACCGAAACTGTTGCCTCTGGTGGAAGATGTTGTCACCCTTTCTACATATCTGAAATCTGAAATTGAGGCAGCCAGGACGTCTCCCAAAAAACCTGAAATGTACACCAAGCTATGCAAAGCAGTGTTGGCACAGATCATCCTGTTGAACAGAAAAAGGGCAGGAGAAGCCCAACGACTTAAAGTTGAGGACTTTTTGAGGGCCTCTTTAAACCCAAAAGTGGACGCTGAAGTAAAAAAGTCGCTTACCAATTTCGAACAAACATTGTGCGAGACCCACATTCGTGTAGAAACCAGAGGAAAACGTGGACGCAAGGTTGCGGTAATTTTTACTGCGGAAATGAAGAGCCACATTGAAATTTTGTTGAAATTAAGAAAGAACTTGGCCATCGAGTCTAAGTATGTGTTTGCCCCTCCCAACACACATATGCCTTACAGGGGATCAAAAACCTTACGGGAAGTATCATTGGAAGCAGGATTGAAGTATCCAGAAAGAATAACGTCAACTAACCTAAGAAAACAGTTGGGGACGATGTGTCAGCTGTTGGGCTTAACAGAAAATGAACAAGATGTTTTAGCCAAGTTCATGGGACATGACATTCGAGTACACCGTGAATTTTACAGACTTCCCCAGAGCACGATAGAAATAGCAAAAGTGACAAAAGTGCTACACTTGCTTAATGCAGGAAAAATATCCGACCTGGAGGGGAAAGACCTCAACCATATTGATCTTGATGTTGGTAAGTCACTCTTTACTAACCTTTGATGGTAAGATATTGTTAAGAGGTTTAACAAAATGGTTTAAACATTGTTATCAACAAGAATTTAAGTTACAATCCTTTTAAAATATTAAACCACATTGTTGCCAATTATGAAAATTAAATGGAAGATGGCAGAGTATATTGGTGTGCTTATTTTGGTGTTTTGTTTCTGGTTTTTTTTTGCAATTTAAACCCTTTGATGCAGGTCATACTGACATTGTTTGGCTGCAAAGCAATACGAGAGTGTGCATGAACATGCTATAAATTTGATTGGATTAATGCATAAAATATATGGCTATTATGTTTATGGAAAGCTAGTATAAGTATGTCCTTGTGCAACTCATTCATGCCAATTATCTGTTTACAGAACTAGAAGACAGTTCTGGTGATGAATCTTTAGACGAGGAAATAAGTGTGCATCTGGAGGGTAATTAAAATCCATACCTTTATTGATAAAAATAATACAGCTGAACCGAAGGTTTTTTCCTAGTAAAGTTAATATGTTGTTGCACTTCATTAGTTTTATGTATGTGTATGGCCTGGTACATCACAATAATGTTTGAATTAACAAATTTTAGATCTGACGAATACCTCTGTCGACAAAGGCGAATCTTCAAAAGATTTCATTACGTCAAGGAAACAAAGTATGTAAACCCCTTTATTATTTTTCTAGAGAATTGACAACAAACAGAAACCCTACTAAAAAAAATTCTGTCTGTAACCACTATAGCTATTGAAACTTGACACAATGTATTCAGTTTCACAATAGAATAGAACGATTGATACAATTTGGGTAACAGTACATGAACACATTATTTAATTAGCATTTAATTGATTACTGACCTATCAACATATTCAACTGAAACTCCACACATATCTTTGGGGTCATTATGTTACCTTATAGAGTTCATATGTATTGTGTAATGCTGGCAAACCCACTGTCCTGCGACAGCTCTTGATACAATTCTACCACCATTAACCAATTTTGTATTTCCCTATGGTTGCTTAATAAATACTTGTTTTCAATACAGAATGGGTCTCCATGCAAAATGAAGAAAATGAGGATGGTGATAGTGGTAGCGATAGCGATGCAGAATGGTGTCCACCCCGTAAGAAACTATGTAAGGAATATTTATCCTGATTTGATTTTCTATTTGTCCTCATTACAGTTTTCCATTGTTTTGTTTGGAAATTCTTCATAAACATATCTGTAAAGTTATATTGTATTTGAATTAACCTTTATGCCGCCCTTTGCAGTTGCACTTTCCTAGGAAAAGTGTTAGTAGGTTAACTGACCTCTGTTATGTGACTGAAATACTGTTGAATATGGCATAAAATCCAGGGAGAATAAATTTGTTCAGCTGATATTATTGTTTAATTATGTAATTTGTCTTTTCTATTCCACTCGACCAAGTATTGGCGTCCAATCAGGTTAAAGGGTGTTTCTCAGGAATGACTCGAGTGATTGCATTCAAACCTAAAACTTTTAGTCTTAATTTTAAAATTAACCTAAAGGTTTGGTTACTTCAATTTGAAATGTGTCTTTATGACCTTTGACACTTGAAAATTTAAAATTTCATAAACTTGAGTGACAGAGTCAATTTTTATTTCCATTATCTAACTCGACAATGAGTATTCATACATAGTTACCCTAAACCAATTTAATATGTATTGCATAGTATGAGGTTATTGTTCAAAGATCAAGGTAACAAGTACTGAAACAAACAAGGTTAGCTCAATAACTTAAAAACGAAATTATTGAAGGATACAGTAAAGTTAGATAGCAAAGGGATAGAGATTGTGTGATGGGTCAACATCACTGTTAATCACTGGTAATTAAAAAAAAAAAAACTTTCCACTCAATAACTGGATATTTAAAAAAAAAGGCAATCTTACAAGCACAAGAAAATTCAAATGTGCTGTTTGACAGCTGTTGATTGGGTAATTAAAAAGGTATGAAAAAGTCAGCTGTTGCCACTGAAAGTACAAGTAAAATACTAAGAACGCCTTGTCTATATATTTATTTCCCATTCAGTTCGATTGAATGGTGATGCATGTTTTAAACGATGTTTCGTTAGTATAATTTAAATATATATTGATGTTAATTTTATTGATGTTAATTTTAGGCAAAAACTTCCCAAAGAAAGGGCTAAGAACCCCGTGGAGAGAGGAGGAGAAAAATTGTGTGAAAAATGAATTACGTAAATGTTTAAATTTGGGAACATTGCCCTCCAAGTCTGAATGTGAACAAGTAATAAAGAAGAATCAATGTTTAAAGAACAGAACGTGGACAATGGTAAAAGGATTTGTTAGAACAACATTGAATAGAAGGAAATGAATGTCTGTCCATACCTCCTGTCCGATTTTTTAGCTCACCTGAGCACATAGTGCTCATGGGGAGCTTTTAGGATACCGTTTTATCCGCCGTACATCAGTGCGTCCGTGCGTTAGCTTTTTCTTCAAACGACTTCTCCTCCTTAACCCGTTGACAGATTTTAATGAATGAACTTCACAGGAATATTCCTTGGGTGACCCTCTTTCCACGTTGTTCAAATCGCTATAGTCCATTGCATATGTAGGTCACCAGAGCTTAAAAAGATTTAAAAAATGAAAACTTAAAAAAATCTTCTTTGAAACCAAAACGGTCAGGAGTTTAATATTTGGTGTGTAACATTGTCTAGTGGTCCTCTACTAAGTTTGTTCAAATCATGCACCTGGGGTCACTGGCCATGTCCCAGGGGTCACATGATTTATATAGACTTCTATAGTAAATGACTTTAAAAATCTTCTTCTATGAAACCGCAAGGGCCAGGGGTTTATTATTTGGTGTGTAATATCATATAGTGGTCCTCTACAAAGTGTTTTCAAATAATGCTCCTGGGGTCAAAATTGGCCCCGCCCTGGGGGTGACCTGATTTCTTTATATGTATATAGTGAAAACTTTAAAAAATCTTCTCTGAAACCGCAAGGCCAAGAGGTTTTGTTTTTGGCATGTAACATTGTATTGTGGTTCTCTACCAAGTTTGTTCAAATCATGCCTCTGGGGTCAAAACTGGCCTCGCCTAGGGGTCACAAGATTTATATAGACTTATATAGTAAACAACTTTAAAAATCTCTGAAACCACAAGGGTCAGTTTTTAATACTTGGTGTCAAACATGGTTGGTGGTCCTCTACCAAGTTTGTTCAAATCATAAAATTTGCCCCGCCCTGGGGCTATCTTATTTCACATATATGTATATA
The DNA here is from genome assembly GCA_027627225.1 of Congeria kusceri. Taxonomy (NCBI): domain Eukaryota; kingdom Metazoa; phylum Mollusca; class Bivalvia; order Myida; family Dreissenidae; genus Congeria; species Congeria kusceri. The sequence continues at coordinate 49,642,384 of CM051029.1, read as the reverse complement.
GTCAAAACTTCACAAATCTTCTCTAAAAGGACAAAGCCTAGAGGTGTAATATTTGGCATGTAACATCATATGGTGGTCCTCTACCAAGTTTGTTCAAATCATACCCCTGGAGTTAAAATTTGCCCCACCCTGGGGCTATCTTATTTCTGTTATACGTGTATAGTGAAAACTTCAAAAATCTTCTCTGAAACCGCAAGGCAAAGAGGATTGGTATTTGGCATGTAACAGCATATTGTGGGTCTCTTTCAAGTTTGTTCAAATCATGCCACTGGGGTCAAAACTGGCCCCGCCCTGGGGGTTACTTGTTTCCCTTATATGTATATACTAAAACTTGAAAAATCTCTGAAACGCACAACCCATACATTTGAAATTTGGCATGTAACATCGTATGGTGGTCCTCTACCAAGTTTGTTCAAATCATTCCTCTGGGGTCAAACTGGCCCCACCCTGGGGGTAACTTGTTTTAATAATATCTATGCCGAGTATGAAAATGGTTGCGGTCAGTTGAAAACATGTCCACCAGGGGATGCAAGTTTCCTTATATGGCTAAAGTGAAACATTGTGAACACTCTCGAATTCGCATTTTTGTCCAATCTTCATGAAACTTGCTCAGAACATTTGTTCTAATGATATCTCAGCCAAGATCGAAATTGGTTTCTGAAACATCACAAAAGTTGCTCAGAACAGTTCAGTTCCCCGAAGTCTCAGGTGAGCAACCTAGGGTCTATGGCCCTCTTGTGTTAATTTAGAGTTTAGTCAGCATCCAACAGGTGAAGCTCTTCGTACAATTAGTTAGAATTTGTATAACCTAATTATTACAACTTTCTACGTATTTCGACATGCGGCATCGGGTTGTATTAGTCACTACTGTCACAAGATCTATAAATGTTTCTGCATAAAAATTTGGTCTGGAATGAAAATTGAACAGTGGTAGTCATTGTTATAAAAAAAAAAACAAGTATAATACATTTACTATTAATTTTGTGATGAAAATTTGACTTTTTAAAAACAAAACTGTTAGAAGTATTAATACATGCAAGTTATTATGAAAATATTAGTACTTCACACATTTTAAAAGATGTTGTATTTGGCAAGTCTGAAAAAATTTCAATTACAATCTCAGATAATTATTAGACATCGTAATGAATCACAGAAAAGGAAAAAAGAACATTTGGAGTTTGTATAAACAGGCTCTTTAAATAGAATTGTATATTTTTTTTCACTGTTTTCATGCAATTGTTGTTTGCACTGTCATTTGTTAACCCTTCTCAGATTGCACCATGTTTCTATACTTACACACGCCAATGTTGTACATCTATTCAGGCTATAAGTATGCAATGGGCTATTAATGCCGAATAAAGACTGTTATGTAATATTATGTTTTCACTTGTATTAAAGTTGGAATATCAATAAAATCTGACATGCAATTTTGTAATTACATCACTGTTGTAAAGTAGCATCCTTCGTTTGAAGATGTTCATATGTCTAGTAACTACACTGATGCAAACGGATATAATAATGCATTTAAGAAATAAAATAAGCCCCCAGTAAATTAATTTCTACGTAAACCGTGTTAAGCGCATGCGCAGAAAAACTGATGTTGGTGTGTGCTATGCATCAAAATGTTTTGACAAAGTTTAGAATTGGTAGACAGAGTACATAAGAACAGTTTATTTTAAAATTGCACATTCCCAGTTCCTTATTTTGTTGCCACTATATTATAGTTTGGTTATTGATATTCCAACTTTAACGGGATGCTGCATTTCTTGCAATACTGTCAAAGCATTGTTTTTGTCATATCATGAAATAGTGCTATTCATTTATTTTGTTATAACTATAGTAGTTTTGGCTGGTAAGGATTTTTTGCATTGGTTGCCATGTTGTCAAAACAATGTTGTGACATAATTTATGTTGTAAAAACTTGTTCATTTGTGTGTTTGTTTAGGTACAATTCTTTTCTGATTTGTCATTTTACAGTTCCTCTTGTAACATGGCTATGAACTGTCATTCAGCAATTGTAAAATATATTAACAGCATGTCACATGATGCATAAACCAGATCTAAAGTTTCAGTCACTAATAAAATTGCTGGTTTGTATGCTGATAAGGCCGTAGTATTAGTAATATTGTGCATTTATAAATGATGGTATTTTGTAAATAATTGTGTGTACCATGTATAAATGACAGTATTTTTAACCAGGTTTTCAACGAATCCTGGTTATTAGATTGAGGTATGGCGGGCGGGCAGGCGTTGTCAAACAAGTGGTTTCCGGTGAATAACATAAGTTAACATACGGGTAAAATATGGCAGGATTGCCCTTATGAAATTAAACAAGCAATGTTTATCTACACATGTAGAATTTGGCCCCGTTGTGAAATAACCAACTTGATAGTTATAAAAGTTTTGAGAAACACAAAACGATATTTTACCTGGTTTTAAAGAAAATTGCAAATCCTGGCTCTTAGATTAGTGATGGTTGGTAGGTGGGGGGGGGGGGGGGGATCCGGTCATTAACTTAGGTTTGTATGGACAAATCTTGATGAAACTGCAAGACTTCATGGCGACTTAGCTTGGGAAATTTGGGGCAAGTCAGTTGAAGGTCCAGGTCACTAAATGAAAACAGAAAAACTGTTCCCACTCAATATCTTGAGGTAGGATAGAGGCATTGTGTTGGAATTATTTGTGTATTTATTACTCAACTTGAGATTGCATTTGAGGCCAGTTGTGTCATCGTCAATGTTCCTTACTAACATTAGTAAAAAAGTTTCCACACAATAATGTGTTGTTGAATATTGAAACTGCACTTAAATTGTGTGTGTAGTTAGCTTACATGTTAACCTAGCTTGTAATTTTGGCCAGTTGGGTCAAGGTAACTTTTACTCAAATAGAACTAAATATGCATGTATCATATGTTAATTCTTGTTTCAGAAATTATGCTGGCGAAAGAGATCTGTGTTTGAATTCAAAAATAGTTCCATATAAGTCCAAAAGCAAATGTTTGTAAAATCGAATAAAACTACAGAAAATTTAGTATTGGTTTTCATGCTAAAATTGTATGATGAAGAGAATGTATTGTTTCTTTCGTTTCATGCAGTGTATGTATATATGCATGGACTATAGACAATTAAATCTGAATTAAATACAATTGTTTTGCTTTTAATGTTATTTTATGATCAGCTGATTGACATGTACAATTTATAGCGTCGCTGTCAGTGTACACCTTAAAGTTCTTCAAATGTGATGACAAAAATTATGTATTATGATTATGTCGCATTAATTATACATCATTATATATATTTTATAACACTAAATGAAATAAATAGTGTGGCTGATTCATACGCGGTATTATTATCGACGACTGGTTTAAATTTTATCAAACTATTATCAACCAACGTTCACAATAGTCTTCTGACTAAAACCAAAGCACACAAAGAAGAAATAACAATGTCTTTCTCAAGTTATGTACCTAACCGGAACTATTGAACAGCAACGAACATGAATAATCGACTGTCTTACATTGCGCACTCTGTTCCCCTTGTTCACACTTTCCCTTCGGGTTTTCACTCTGTGCCTTAATCACATACTTTCCTCACTTGTTCACACACTATCCTAACTTGTTCACACAACGTCCTTCCCTTATTCGCACACTTCTCACATGTTCTCACATAGTTCCTGCTTATTCGCCTTCTTCAACGCGTCAGTGTTTGGTAATAGCATGTTAAAATGCGAATCGTATTTAAGGGATTATAGTACAACACATTTGAAGAATTGTCAATGAACGTTATCAATTGAATAAATAAAGTCATTGGAAAAACAAAAATGTGTTGAGACAGCATTAGGGGAAAAACTAAATCATTTTGACACATGTAAACTATAGACAATAAAAATATTAGCGGTCCCCCTTCCCCCTTCATTAAAGATGTTTTGAAAACTAGGTAAGTCGGTCTTCAACTATTAGCCGACAAACAATTCACAAATTTATTGTCGACATCTTGCATATTGTATGCGACCAGACGGTTATTGATCGCCGTCTGAACACAGACCAGCTAAAACGTTCTCCGAACAGTTTAGGTGAGCGCAAGATATTTGCATAGGACGGTCGCAGCAAATGATTGTAAATGACTGCAACTTAAGTGTATTGATCACTGGATCTGGTGATTGGAAAGTTGGTAACCCGCCGCCGTCCGACAATAAGAAGACCGCCCGACATATTGGCATTTGTTATTTTGTACTAATGCATACTACGTAGATAGTTTAGATTATTTTTTTCTGCTAACAAATGTGTACGAAAGGTTTATAAAGTGGTTTGCACGAATGAAAGAAAGGTCTATAAACAAAAATTTTACGTGACCTGGATGGCGGATGTGGGGTGGGGCTGGAGTTGACAGTCACAGCGAAGGTCACAACCCGAATTCATAAATCGTCGCGCATGTTTACTTTTTTGTTACAGCCAAGAAAAATTAGGCAAGAAATGAAACTGCTGTAAGCATTATTCTTGGGTTTGTTCTTACACAATTACCACATGTTCACAGATAGATCCGAGTACACATCATAGTAGACACAATTGCAGGGAAATCCATTAATTACATTTGTAATGGAAAACAGGTAAGGGCATTCGAAATTCGCTTGCACATACTTATCACGTTGTTTATTTGTTACCACAGCAACCTATACAACGCTTAAAGTTACTATTCATTGAATGTGTAACCTCCACGTGCACACGCGTGAGTCTGTATGACTGTCAACCTATGACGTTGCCGGAAGCAATAACAATTGACTGCTATATAGGTCGCTTATTGAAGTTCATGTGCGCACCGGAATGGCTTAATCGAATGCATTAAAAATGCATCACAAAATTCAAAGACGTTGTTTCTTGCTCAAATAAATAGTGTTGCGGTGAAAATGAATATAATAATCTTTGGGGCATTTGTTTCAAGGAAATTACACGTTTTAATGTCTATAAATAATGAATTCACCTAATGCATTTGGCCCTTTAAAAATGTTTGCAGCACTGTCGTAACATCCACGTTCACAGCTGTATTATAAGAAACAACGGAGGGTTGCTGCCCGTCAAATAAGTGTGATAAAATTGACCAGTCGGCAATTAGTATGGTCGTTTACTTTTCACACGTATTTCCGTACAATTGCGATTCATATAAATCGCATCTTTTAACGTTGAATTCAGAAGACAAAACGATCGGAATCACATCTACCGAGCACCGTAGACGAAAGGCATTGTCTTGGATTGGTAATTAATAATTCAAGTTTAAAAACATTCACTATTTCAAGAGCGATCGACACCAATACCATGTAGACGGCATGCGTCCGGAAAAGCGCCGACCTAGTAATACAGTAATCGCCTGCTTATCGAGCATTGTCTGTACAAGAACCAGTACTGTAAACTACTGATAAATTACAATAACCAATATTTCTGGTACATGTGAACCAATGGAACGCTTGAGCATTGAACCATGTGTACGAAACATACAAGTTCGAAGATACAAGAATCTTTATTTCATGACGATATAAAATATAAAAAGTATCTAATATGCATTTCTAATTTATATAATTATATAATAATCAACTGAACTAATTACATATTATTTCATTCAGCAAAACAATTTAGTAATATTTCTTAACTCGATGAGCTAATGCTGTTTGTTATTAAATTTATATTATATACACATATTTCAGACTAAAACATAATACCATTACCAGAGAAATTAAAATAAATTGCATGTTAAAGCATATGTTATTAATGACTCTCTTAATGCATTAAGTATGCATTATGAAATGCAAAAACGTTGTTTCTAGCTGAGGTATGCCAGGATTTAACGGGGGCACAGAGGGAGGACATATTTTCGTGCGGGGATATGTCCAACATTCCATTTTGGACGGACAAAGTCCGCGTTGTTAAATTAGCGGCATATGTCCGGGTGGGCATACGCACTGGAGGGGATATGTCCGTCTGACTAAAATTTGACGAGATGGCATATATCCGACATTCCATTGCGGGCACTTGCTGACCCCGAAGCTTATATATTATATAATAATATATAATAATTTGTAACCAAAAAGTCTTTTATTTCTGATTTAAATCTTTGACAAAACAAACATATATCCATATCGCATGATGAGCTTGCTTACTTAAAGCCGAATGCATTTCGTGTCATTACGGCATTCGTGCATTTTTATTAGTCATAAACTGCCATCTTTGTGTCAGTACATTGCATAAGCCTTCTACCTGTTTCGTCTACGCTTCAGTAAACGCATGCACTATTCCATGCCTTTATCCTCGGTGACACGTTTTTAGGTATTCCAGCGTTATTAGCACTTGTAATTTTATAGTTTCATTTTTTTTTTTTATCAGTTTTAAATGCTGTTTCAAGAAGTAGAATATTACAAATGGGAACACTGTACTGTAATGTCATTCACCTTCTTTCTTTTAAAACACACAATAATTGTGTTGGTCATACCCATATAAGTATCTTTTAATCAAAATAGTTAATATATAATTGGGTATTTCATCGTGTGCGTCTGAGAGAGGAAAAAATGCACGCTGCTCGTTTTGTTTACCCATACGGTTTTAACGTATGAGGCAGATGTAGGAATGGAAAAGCACACTATTTATCGGATACGGAAACACACGATGCGGACAGAGAGGTTTGACTCGTCGGTCGGAAAGCAGGCAACTACGGTAGTTTATTGGGCGGCAGTGCGTCAGCCCCTCATCGTGCGTCAACATTCTGACGTCCAACGTTTGTAGCGTCGTAGTAACATGGCGGAAGCACGCACGGTGTTTCGTATGTCACGTGTCATATTGTCATGCTGCGCACAAAAAGTATCGGTGCAAAAGACTTTAAATGACACAGTTTGCGAAACACTTGCGTCGATTATGTCATTATATGTGTAATTGGTGTTTTGCTGTTTCAACACAAGTAAATCAATATACGTTAGATGGACATCAATCGCATTATTTCATAAGTTTCTCCAGACGTGCGGCAGACCAGCGGCGGTCGCAGGGTTCCCGAACTATAGCCTCGTGTTGCCCATGCAAACTCCATAAGATTTTTAAACAACGGCATGCTTTTGTTTTGAGGCTTGGTAAGTAATATTAGACGAGAATCTCGTTAGTGGGCTTGCCTAATACAAAGTGAAACTTGCCAGTAAATCTCACAACTCACAATTTATTACATTTTTTTTCACAAGGGGGGGGGGTGTAGTAGTGGTGGGGGGATAGGGGGATAGTGACTTGGCCCCGCGCTCAATTCCTGTGGTCATACCTCTATCAATAGAAGGCCCTTATGTTTATGAATTTCATAAAATTAGATCTATCCTAAAAAAATATTTATATATTTATTAATTAAATTATTCTTAAATATTTGGATTAGATGCACACAAGAAAGGAAATATAATCGACGAGTTAGCGGAGCGTTTGCTCTGTCAACTCATCGAGACCTTCTTCACAATGAAAAGAAAGGATTCAGCTAAAAACTAAGGAGCGCGGGTTTTAAACTGAAAGTGAAAGTTTGACTCAGGGATTGATACGTTTCATTGTTATTTATTTTATTTGACATATTGTTGTCGTTTTCCACTTTCAGAAAATGTATTGACCATAGGCTAGAGCTTGCATGGAATTTTGAAACTGAAAGCTGACGAACAAAAGTTAATATAAATCGAAATAATTGTTTTTGATGCTGTTTAAACTGAAATATGATGAATACTATTATAAAGTCAAATAATAAAATTCTCATTAATATGTTGAATTCATATTTGACTTGTTGTTGGACTTTAGACATCCTACGACTTCAGACTAATGCAGCAGTCTTCAGCCCAATAACAAGGCAAATATCATGAATATAAATTAACAAGATTTCTAATTAATAACATAAATATAATATGATTTTAATGTTTATACTATTATGTATGAATTTATTTATTCCGGACTTCTACTCGATCTAGAAGTTAACAGTCTGCTTATAGCACAAAATTCATTCAAATGTTTTAAAAATCAATGCTAATGGAGCAACAGAGATTTAAATGGTGCGACTAAGTGTACAAGACACGAATGTTACGTAAGTTTTATACACAAACCGATTCCGATCCGACATAATCATGTTATAGACATTTACTCGCATGTGCAGTTACACAAAGTACTAACGACGAAAAGTATATTAATGAGTAAGCTAAAGCTATTTTTTTTTCAAACCTTACTTCCGTACTTCGCTTTCTTTTGCTGTCGGACAGTTTAATCGGGCATCAGACATTAGAAAGCTGCTAACTGTTCGTGGATTTGCGAATTATAGACGCTTTTTTAGAGAAAATAGAAAATAGCTCAACGTTGTGTCTGTAAATGGAAAATCATCACATAATGACGAACCTTTATTTCTAAGTTTAACCAAATCTCATTGTTCATTTTTTTATGTGTAGACTCATATTTGATAAAGGGACTTCAACTCGGATATAACTGAATTCCAAGAAACGGATAATGTAGACTTTGTAACTAAACTGTTGACGTATATCATTTTGTCATTATTTGCAATTGCTATACTATTATCCGGAGTATATTTATATATTTAATAGTTTTCTATGTAGAGCCTTCTGTCTTTACATTTACACCGCTCTTGACCTCAACTAATAAAACAGATGCCTTTAATCTTCGGAGCCTTATCAGCTTTAAAAGTTAAAAATGTACCAAATTGCGTTAATTATTAAAACGATGTTCATCCTTTAATTACTTTTTTTTCGAGCATGTATACGATTGGAAAGTATGTATATTTCTCAAGCACTACGCTATGTTATGTTTGTTGTATTATATTATGTGATGAAGACGGTGTGCACGCACTTGAAAATATAATAAGCTGTTCTGTTCCATTCTATTCTTAGCAGACCAAAGATCAAACACCGTTATTTACGTATGCGTTTCAAGCGTCTATTATTAGCCATGCCACGTTCCGCGTCTTGTAAAAGATATTAAGTCGCTTAATTGTTTTTTGTTTTTTGTTTTTTTTAATCTATATATTAAAACAAACCTATAAATATGTATTAAAAAACACATTGGTCTCTGTCGCAATATAAATTCCACAAAGAATGATATAATCAGTGAATCGCATGGTAGTCCAACAATTTGCTATCGCCATCTCGAGCCCACCTGCCTGATATCGGCCGCAAAAGAGCGCTCGATACCACCTGTCTGAAATATGCCGCGCCGCTCGATTCCACCTGCCTGAAATCGACAGCAACGCTCGATCCCACCTTTTTGAAATGGGCCGCAAAGTTCGATTCCACTTATCTGAAATCGGCCACAACGCTTATCCCACTTCCATGAAATAGGCCGCAACGCTCGATCCCACCTGCCTGAAAACTGCCGAAACGCTCGATCTTACATGTCTGAAATCAGTTGCAACGCTCGATCCCACCTGAATGAAATCGACAACAACACTGGATTCCAGCTGCCTGAAATCTTCCGCAACGTTCGATCCCACCTGTCTGAAATCTGCCGTAAAGCTCTATCTCACTTGTTTGAAATCGGCCTCAATGTTCGGCCCACCTGCCTGAAATCGACCATAGCATGCACCACACCTGCCTTAAATAGACCGCATCATTGACCACAACATTCAACGTTTTAACGGGAAGTTAACTTAAGGTATTATGTACTTTTTTTCAGGTCGGTACTTTTGTAAAGAGCGGCGCAGAACATAAAAATAAAATATAAAATCCCTTTTTATTTTTATTTCACTTTTCGGCAAATTTGATTCGGCGCTTCCGTTAAACAACTTATTAAAAACTCTGGCCTAACTCTCAGAAATCAGCCGCAACGCTCGACACCGCATCAACATAACGTTTGAAAGCTACGGTTAACTACGGCAAAGAGAGGACGAAGACGCTGGGTGTGCATGGATTGTCCCGAGTGCTTTGAATAAAATAAAATTACCCAACAACAATGTATATTCGGGACGAAAACAAAATAAGGTGATCAAACCTTATCAATTATACATTTTATTTTTATAATCTTCGTTTTTTTCAGTTTCAATACGCTTCTGTTTAAAAACGTGCAGGTAGAATATGTCGCACATGGTTACCATCATAGCTTTTTAAGCATGTACATAAATGGAGCATTCTAATACATTATACGTAATCTAAAAATTTCAGATTCTATATTTTAAAATGAATATCATAAAATGTAATATATTCTTAATTAAAGGTGCGTATTGTTCTAAACTGTCATTGGGTGGGGGTCCTCAATGTGCGTGTGTGTGGCGTCCCCACTGTCCTTAGTCCTCAGTGTGAGTCGGTGTGTCCAAGTGGGTGGAGTCCTCAATGTGCGTGTGTGTGGCGTCCCCACTGTCCTTAGTCCTCAGTGCGAGTCAGTGTGTTCAAGTGGGTGGAGTCCTCAATGTGCGTGTGTGTGGCGTCCCCACTGTCCTTAGTCCTCAGTCTGCTTGGGTCCTCAGTGCGAGTCGGTGTGTCCAAAGTCCTCAATGTCATATCAAATGTCCAACTCTTTAATAAACAAAAAAAATAAAAAATAAGTATCAATTCATATTGTTTGTATCAAAAGACGCGCTCTCACCAATTTTCGTCGATATTACTTCACGGGAATGTGGTGTACCCATTTGGAGGTCCTACGACTTGTGTCCTCACTCTGCACCGTATGCAAGTATGTGTGCGTGCGTGCGTGCGTGCGTGCGTGTGTGTGTGTGTGCGTGTGTGTGGAAGTGTGTGTGTGCGCGCGCGCGTGTGTGCGTGTGTGCGAGTGTGTGTGTGTGCACGTGCTTGCGTGCGTGTTATGTACAGTCATGTGTATTTTTGTGTGTGATGAGATGTATGCCTTTGGATTGCTGAATTCGTATAGTTTTGCTTGTATATATCGTGGTGGTGCAAGTTATAAGCATAACTAGTATAAGACAACACCAATGTGTTTTAGTATTATGTCAGTTGAATTTGGTTAATCAAGGACCAGTTTCTTGCCACCATTCTACTGTTTATTCTTTATGGGTCGGTGTAGCCTTGCCACCAGAGGACAATTTCCGGGCGTAAGTTGTATTATTTGTAGCGGTTGCTTTGTTAGGCCATGGCATATCAAGCCATGTTTTGTACTTGTCAAACGTAACTAGCTCGTTGCGCTCCTGTCCCCGATAACGGACAAACAATTTTCCTTCATAGGACCATGCTTTTTCCACACGGTCCGGTTGTTTAAGTCTCAAGGAAGCAAATACTTCGGCGTTGATTTTTGTAAGATCTTCGTTGATAAAAATGTTACTGCCTTTAAGTAGTTTGGACCTTTTCAGCACTTCAATTTTGGTTTGCCGCCTTACGAATTTTACTATTACCGGTCTATGTTTGTTGGGCACATATTTACCGAGGCGGTGTGCTACGTCAACGTCCTTGCTTTCAACCTGGAAACCAAGCTTCTGGCTCAATGTCGATGCAGCTTGTTCGGCAACAGACATCGACGTTTGATGGTCAGTGTCATTTGTAAGACCGGAAATGCGGATACTGTTTCTGCGCCCGTACTGCTCCAATTCGTTCAGACCCGCTGCCTGTCGTTGTTCTGAGTGTAGGTTTGCTTGTTTGAGAGCAATTATCTCACAATGTTGGTCATGGATTTGCTTTTTCAGAGTGTCAAGTTCCTGTTCAATGTCAAACTCCTTGACCTCGAGCATGTCTATTCGTTTGATAAGGGATCCGAGAAATTTATCTTTTATTTCTTCAAGTGTTTCTTTAATTATATTTTTGATGATACTAGTATCATTTTTTGTGAGAACATTTGATAATTTGGTGCTAATCTCATCAAGGCGTTTTTCAATAGCAGAATTCGGGTAGATTATTATGGCCTAGCGGATAACAAATAACTTAAGAGGATAAAAATTCATACAAGTATCGACATGGTTTTGGTGTGAGGAAATGTTCAACTTAGTCTTCACTATATGCGTTAATCCCACCAACAGTAATACGTTACCAACATACAGATAAATTCGTTACGACAATATTTATATGAATTGCCTTATGTAATTTCTTCAAAATTACCAAAAATGTTCATTTAAATGCAAATATAAAAATAATAGTTTCGTAACAGTGACATAAAGTACATTAAATATAATATTAAAACAAAGTAAATGTATACATATGAGTGATTTACATTCAGAAAAAATCAACGTATAATTCTCAGTCGGAATTCTATTGTTAAACTAAATCTGTAAACCTCTGTCAATATGGATTTCTATATGCAATGGAAAAAGAAACAACGTTCGGTGGTTTAGATTGTTTGATATTCTATAACACAACAAGTATCTATTTTATAGATTGTGACATATGTATGTTCAAAAGACTTGCTATATAATTTATCAAGTACTAACAAGTTACAAATAATATACATTCACATTTAACATCGAATTTACTGTCAATAAAAGAATATATTACTTTTGCTAATTATTTAGTTTCATCCTGATTCATGGACACGCAATCGATTTGTGATATATTTCAGTTTATCTCTTTGGTTAAAACTAAACAAAAACTTTATACAGAGAAACCTATTGTTAATGGCGCCTGATAAAACATACTACCTAATCGACATCTGTCGGAAATCTATGTACAAAGATTTATCTTAACAGATTTTGCCACCGTACTCCTCCCTAGTTATTAACAATATTTTCATTAACAATATTTTCATTAACAATATTTTCATTTCCATTAACAAGCGCTTCACACGCTTGACCATGTTTTCTTTTGTGTACTTTTGGTTTACCATGAAACATGTGATATCCGAGTGCAATCCGAGTGCAAGGTTTGGATACAAATCTGAATAATGCTACATATAATTGATATTTGTGGACTCGTATAAACTGTAATATACACACTGACTGGCCGCATGAGATGTTACTGTAGTTTAGTTTAGTTTAAACCTATTAACTTTAGCTCGCTTGCATCGAAAGGCTATGGCATATTGAGATACTCTTGAGTCCGTTTCCTAGGTGGAACCAGTACTGGGTGTCTTTAAAGGATATCCGGAGAACGCTCCCAGAGGGGTCGAACCCGGGACCTCCCGATCGCTAGGCGGACGCCGTATCAACTAAGCCATCGCGATCTTTCAGTTTGCCTTTCCCGGAAGGAATCCAATTGATGACCTCAACAATATGTGGTATAACTTTAACGTAAAAGCCACGTCATAGCCGTTATTATTACTTTGTTTAACGCTTCTTCGCGTAAACATTATAAACGTTTCTGTAACGGTATCGATTAGCGCATTGCGTTTTGAATGTTTGAATGAGCAAAGTTAATAATATCAGTATGAAAATTATCTCGATTCTTTAATGTGTAAATTATTCTACTTCATAATTTATAGCTTTGAAACAAGCGAATGTCAGATACGACAGGTGTACCTGTATGTATATCTGACTATTCACGCACACCTCAATTTCAAAATCAATACACCCAGTTGGCAAGGTATAGATAAGACTTCCGTTTTGCTGCACTGTCAGAACATTGACTAGGAAGGTCAAGTGTTTTGTGCTTTTACTGCATAAAGTGGCGTATTTAACTCACAGGTTTTAGTGAAAGCCAAACAATTCACAGTTGGTTAAAACTTTTTAAATTGACTGATAACTGTGGCTACAATTATTCGCTTAAAATATATGATCATTCATTTTGAAAGTGGATAGCATCGCTGTTTCGACTTTAATTTAGGCACAGCTCCTGCTTAAAGCACAATGGCAGACATTCCAGCCCTTCAGGAACTCGGACGAACGATTGAAACTTTAAGGAATCTACCTTCTCCTCCAGTTGAAAGGACTCAAGTTCAAGTCTATCGTAAACAACAACAACAGGAAAGTATACGTTTTAACATTTAATGCGTTTTGTATTCGCTTGTAAACGCATAGTTGGCAAAATGCATGTTATTTTGACTTTGTATTTGTTTTTGTCCCAAACACAGGATTGGCATTTTACAGTTATGGAGCTTTTTTGTCAGTGTGTTTTTCCAAAAAGCATGTTGATCTTATTGATGATCAAATATTATTCTATCTTGACAAGTACAAATTATGACTTGCCTGTCCGAAAGATCAAGCACAGATGACAAGATAATCTATATGTGTTATTTTTCTCATTATATCTTTGTATTATTTTACATTCTTTTTGCGTACAGTGGACGTGCTCAAAAATAGTAATATAATCATGTATAACGTACGAAGGTATCGTAACGTTAGTGCGCCAAGCATAACGTAACGTCTTCCCCACACACAACGAAACGTTTTTATCATATTTATCAACATAAAACAAACCTTAAAGGGACCTTTTCACAGATATACGAATTGACAATTTTTCCACTTTTTGTCACCGAATCCAAAAATAAAAAATAAACAGTGTATACAAGGAGCAAAATAATACTATGGACCTAGAAATATATTGTAATAACGTTTCGTTCATGAGTAATCATCAGTTGAAATTAATAATAAAGCGTTTGTAACGCTAAACGATGGAATAATTTGGAGTGTTTCTGTTGTTTTCGTTGAAATACTGCAGAGTAAAATATTGTAGTCGGAACGGTCGAGTGGTTAAAGACCGCAGCCTTTTAATCCGCAGGTCCCGGGTTCGAACCCCGTTGGACCATTTTATTTTATTTTTTTTTTTTTTCAAAATACTTTTCTTGTTATTGTACTTAAGCTTTTTAGTTCCGATGCTTAAATCTGTCAAGTTAAGTCATACTTCAAAAAATGCGAAAATCTGTGAACAAGTCCCTTTAATTATTAAAAAAGATAAAATAATCAACATAAAACGTCATTTGATTTGGACAATATTTAATTGTATGTATTGTCACCATTTATCATACAAAATTACCTAAAAGAAAAGTAGTAAAGATTAATAACAGCAAATGTTAAGAATACCTCTCCGAGATATTGAACTGTATTTCCTCTTTTTTGCTCTTGGATTTTCCTCAGTCGTATTGAGCCAAGGAGACTAGTACAGACAATGTCTTGCGGGTACAAGTTTTACCCACAAGGCATTGGAGATGGTCACCTTGGTCCAAACTTAATTTTAAAATCCAACGTATTTATTTTATCCTTTGCACGTTATTAATTCCCGCATACAACACTTGCAGTTACACTTGTTGTTTACTGTTGCTGTGAACAGTAGTCTCCCTTTTTTACATAATTGCTGTATTGCCGGTTCTCCAAAATCCAACAAGAATACAAGTAATTGCCTTAAGTAATAACTTGTGTTCATTAAGCAAGCACATATTTATATATTAGTTTCTGTGTATTAAGTCTGTATATCGAGTAATCACGCTTAAGTATTTAAGTATTCAATGTGCTGGTGTAAGAAGTATTCAGCGTTCTATTATCCGCCATCTTGTTTTCTTCAAATCGTCTACCGACTTTTAACCCAATTGTGGTGTTAAATTGGAATCACTAATATAGAAAACAATGTATACGTATAAGTAATCCATTTCAGAACACTCTTTCACATTTTAACGCGCATCTACGAGTTTAATCATCTTGAATTGCTTTCGAAAACACATAGAGCGTTTGAATGTCGTGACTGTGTTAACTATTGTTTGCATCATAACACGTATGTTCACGCTATTTTTAGAAAATGTGAATTTCGGAAAACTGAACGCACTTTCACTGTCAATACGTACTTTTATTATAAATATATTTAAACCTAGCATTGATTGTTAACTGTTTGATATAAAAGCTGGACATTATTCAAAGACTACGTGTATCCAATTGCATGTATTTTAACTTAAATAAATGTAGAAACCCGGATTCTGCGTTGCCTATGAATATACATATATCTTTGTCATACCTAAAAATCGTCATTTAGCAATACATTATAATTGTATCTTTGTTTGAAAATCACAATTACTTTCTTCATCTTGATTGATACAACCAAGATTATACATGGTAAAACTGGCTTTAATAAAATACATAACATAAAATAGAATACGCAATGCTTTAAAAACAATTTGTGAAGTACTTGTACTCTATTTAATACCAATGTCTGAATTGACCAGACACACATATCAGGGGCGTATTTAGGGCAAAGTCGAGTGTACGCCCGTGCTTGTACATGAAATAGATCGGAAAATAATATTAAAGGAACTATTATATTTAGGGCAAAAAAATGACATCTCAATATTAATTTCTACGCCGATTGTATTTTTTTAAATTTAACCGCTTATGTAAACAATTATGTAAATGTTTAATCCCCAAATGTATGCAACAGTTATTGGTATACGTTAAACCATTGTTTGAAGTTTGCATTCCCTAAAATTAGAAAATTTGCCCAATTCTATTGGAATTCAATGTTCCCGCTGCATAATTATCGCAAGAAATCTAGGTCAAAAGTGGTGTCTAAACAGCTACGCCGAAAAATAAAAACATAATATATAAAGTGGCGAAAATGACACTGCTGACAAAAACATATTCGATATAGTATATCGCTATATGAATAAACATCAGACGAAATAGCGATAAGTGTAAAACGTTTTTTAGACTGGTGGCGGGGGCCAACGGTCTTTTGCGAGGGTAATTTCCAGAACAGTGATCACGGGGAACTCCTTTTTTTGCAGGCTACGAGTCAGTTAACCGAAACCTGAACGGGTCCTTTTTCCAAACAGTCGCACCTTCCTACCTGTTTTATTATCTTTTAATTATTTAAGGTCATGTATGTCATATGTGTTATAATGTGTATATCATGTTATTTATAACAATTACATTTTTTTATGTCAATTTATTTAAAATGTTACTTCAATCTAATGACACTCCTACTTTCGCTATTTTCATGTTGTGTGTAACCGAAATATTCACCTTAGTGCTCTGGAATAAGACCACTAATAATGAGCTACATCTGTTATTTTTTACACTAACTACTACGCTTCATCAGTTATTCTGCATGGCCCGTTGCAGATTGACTTGTCGACTGGCATGGATATTATTCCGTCTGCATATTTATAACTAGCTTGAAAAAAAAAATTGTTTCTTAAAAAATATTTTTACTATGATGTCATATACTATTGAATAGGACGCAACATTATCAAGTTTAAAAGTGGAAAATTGAACTAATATTCAAACAAATGATTCCATTTTAGCAAAACTGCAATCATAAATCTCATGTTTTAGTTTATTTTGTCGCCAACAGTCTTTCTACGTTGTCAGCATTTTGATTAAGCAATCGAAGTTCCTTATATGCACTTTGCAAGGAACAACTTGAAATTAAAGCACTTTAAGGATCTATATGAAACCTTATCATCAAGAAATATATTAAAAATATATTCGGCGTCTGTGATCATTTTTATCCGTCGTATATTTGACTCGATCAGTAGGTCACACGATACCAAATTTATGCTTTATTCCTCCCAACATATTACATGTAACATATAAATTTACGTTACCTGTGTGTTGGTTGTGCAAAAGAAAATCAAAACTAGCTCTTTCCTGTTTCCTAAAGGTACACAAATGGTGCTGCATGATCAGTAAAGTTATTTAAATTAAATTTCGATTTGAAAGAACCGTAAAATTATTCATTACGAACGAAAACATACAAAATCACCATCAAAAACCAAAACATACATAAAATGTACATCAGATAATTTGTACATTAAGAATTTGAGTTTCATTGTGTGATTATATCAGTAAAGTAATTTTAAATGTAATTTACATTAGCAATACATTTGCCGTTTTACAACGATGAATACATTAAATTCGTTTCGAGCTAAATAGGCGGATTAAGAGGAAGGCTGAAGCGGCGTACGACCCCTCTAAAATTGTCCAGAACTAGGTTTTTAAACCGAACAATAACTGAAACATGTGCATTTCGTTACAATTACATGTTATTTTCAATCAAATTGTTGCAAATATAGTTTTTGTGTTGTGGTATTTTGGTTAAATTGTTCCGTTTGGCGATATGCGTCGTTCCGATACATATATCTTAACATGTAAGAGACAACAGCAGTTACTTTGTTGTCAGTTCTTTAATATTTCCGCCCCTCTAACTCAAAATCCTGGTACCGCGCCTGATATTATATTTGAAATATGGAAATGTAACATCAGGTGTTTGTTTTGTAACAAATTAAAAACATTTAAGACAAGGGGATTTTTCAATCATCAAGCCACATACTGTAGTTTTCACCAAGGAGCTCTGTGAATGAGGCGTTTCGTGGAAAACCCGGCGTAAAGTGTCGTCTAGGATCAGCCTGTGCAGTCTTTTTTTAAACATAAATCCACTGTAGGCGGAAAGTGCCGTCCTGGATTAACCTGTGCGGACTACATAGGCTGCTCCGGAACGACACTTTACGCACATGCATTAAGCCCGATTTTCCCGCGACACGCTTTGAATATGGATCCAGCGGGGGGGTTTTTATGAAAAATATGTGTTGGTAAAATAAAGACAAAAAAGAAAGAACAATCATTCAAACGCTATATTAATTTAGGATTTTATTGTACAGCTACTAGATACGCGGTTTTAGTCGTAGTTGTTTATATTGATGAATAGGTCGGGTAATATGTAGTGAGTTGATAAAACGCATATACAATATCATTAAGTAGACATTGAACCTATACAGGTAGGTGACATGTCGCTTCGTCTGAAAATTGAAATACGATCACAAGATTGCCGTACCTGTTTAAATTTTAACCACAAAACGAAATGGCAAAGCGTTGTTTACTCGGTCGTACAGGAGTACGCATGAATACGCCACTGCATATTAATTAATACAGCATAGATACATACTGTCTGACAAGAAAACATGTGTATTATTATCAATGGCTGAACTGACTAAACAGTCCCAATCATATTAATACGGTACAAATACATTCTGGTTGACTAAAAAAATGTCAAATCATTGAATTGAAAATTATAAATAATTTGTAACCAAGACGCGAAAAAGTGGCGAGTGATTTAAATGGATTTAAATTCTCATAACAAAAAGCTGGGATAAAACATAAGGGAATTAAGTGAGTCCGCGAAACTCCGGTAACGGAAAACCTATGTTAAACTTTATTTATTTCACTAAATAATGTGTTTAAAACAATGAACAAGTTTCAATAGGCGTGGTATGGGCGCCGCCATATTGTTTTTGTACATAGCATAATATAAGAAACGCAGTACACAATGTACCAAACCTCCCACACAAAAATGTAAAAGTATACTACTCAAAAAAGAACTGGTTTAGTATTAAAAAGTGCAGTAAAACAAATATGTCGTCTACTGGTTCGGAGAATACGCCTGAGCAGGCAGCAAAAGACGGGAAAAGTACAACTGTGTGCAAGGACCCTAAGGCAGGGGATAAACGAAATAGGGAAGTAGGGAGCTTTAGTAGCGTAAGCGAGGCAGACACTAGTTTGAACGTAACGCCAAATGTAAAACAAAAGAAAAAGAAACAGAAACCAGACCAAGATGAACAAAGTGAACAAAGTGATGACAAAATAATGATTGAACTCAGAGAAATCAACAAAATGTTAAGTAATGTCCTGATAAAAGACAGCTATGAAGTGAGAGATCTAGTAAAAGGCATTGTGAATCAGCTGAAAGAAGAATTACTAGGGTCTATCACATTAAGGGTAGAACATTTAGAAGGAGAACTCTTTGAAAAAACGGAAGAGAACATTAAACTTTCAAGAGAAATTGAAGAAGTTAAAAAAAAGCTGAAAGATCGAGAAGATGACAATGAAAAGCTAAGAAAGAGCCTGAAATCACAAGAAAGAGCAAGCGAGTACAAATTCAACGACATAGAACAATACAGTAAACGCAGTAACATTAAAATCGAAGGCATAAGTGATAAAGAAAACGAAACAGCAACAGAAACAGCAGACAAAGTACTCGAAACACTCAACCGTCATATTCCGGACATTAAACTGTGTCACGCAGATATTGACATCGCACATAGAACCGGACCTTTCAACTCTAAGAAGAACAGACCGATTATAGTAAAAATGATCTCGAGAATGAGAAAGACAACTATTATGCGCAACGCCAAAACACTAAGAAAACAGAAAGATCCTATTTACGTCAACAACCACCTCACAAAGTTGAATGCACAAGTATTTGCATGTGTGAGAAAAAAGCAAAAGGACATTGTAACGTCGACATGGACACGGGATGGCAACATTTTCTACCGTGACGTGAACGAAATGGTCCACAAAGTTACACAAGACCAATTCCAGTACTGGCTAGAACTGCCTTGGCCAAGCACTTAACTCTGAAAACAGTCGCTCGACAGTGCCTATGGAGCTCTTTTACTTTTTCATACAGTATAGTTTAACGTCGATGGACTGCCACGAAATCCATGACCATTATGCATAAACCGAGAACGTTCTAGTGTAAACACTGCTTGGATGTAAGCGGATTAACATTGGCCTAACGAATATTAAATACCTTACTATCTATGATCGATTAAATTTTGCGGACGTTAAACGCACTGCAGTGCATTTTTTTACACAAAATCTGACTTAGAATCTTAACTTAATGTTTTTTTGTAGAACTATAAAAATACTACTGATATACGGCGATAATAATGTATATTTCTTATTGAAAAAAAAAGTTTATAATTAAAAACGTGTAAATCGGTATACATTAATTTGTTGAATTGATAGCTCAAAGTATGGTTGAAAGAAATGCATAGATTATATACCATAGTTTACATAGTTAAATTTCAAAAGTCGTCAACAATAAGTTAAACTCTATGTAAATGAATGCAAAAGCATATAGTTACCGGTGTACTCTGTAAACATATAAAGTACGCGGTTATTTTTATTGCTTTCTATCGTTCAAACATGGTCATATAGGAGCGATTTAATATAAAATATTTGTTAATATTAATTCCGAAACAAGATATCTAGGTTTTTCGCTTTTCGACCCTAGATTGACTAGAAATGGAACATTTTTAGAATGCAACCCCTTAGATTAATCTAGCCGGGAGTTAGGTTTATCGATATAGGGGGATTGCTTAGAAACATTTAAGTACTTGTACATTCTACCCAAAAAGTTCAATCAAGTACACGTATATATAACTGTTACACATATGAGTCTTACAGAGTGCGTTTGTATTGTTTAGCTCTTGAAGATTCGCTACTTCTACAATAGAATGTTGTTATGTTTTCGTTAAGGAAATAAAGACCTGTTCTTATAATTCTTTCAAACACATACTTAATTTCATATTAACTTGTACAAAATACTGAAACTTTTTGGTTAAAGCAACGGTTATATTTGAGACCTGCAGCTTTAACTGTAATGTATATACTAACTTCAAACAGTGTACAAATAATAAAGTTACATTGATATTTTTAGTGTATGTTCTGCAAGGCTCCGGTTTTGAATCCAGAATGAATAATGAATGCTGTTTTTTTTGTTTATGTTTTTAACGCACGTGATTAAAAAGTCTTTAAAATGTGTATTTCATTATGTCGACTAACAGAAGTATTTGTACATTCTATATAAAAAGGCACTATTTACGTTTTTACCTGCATATTAATACTGCAAGTGTGGGCCATCATATTTTTATAACACTAGGCCTTTTGTCTGTGTTGTTTATGCATAGGACTTTCTGAAAGATTAAAAAAAAAACAGTTAAAACATTAAATATATATTAACACTAATGATAGATATTAAACTGTAGTTCTCAGTTGAGAAAAAAATGTTCACACGTGTGTTTGCACATTGTTTCTAATACTATTATGTGAACAAATGTATATTTTACACAATCAAAGCTAATCAAAACTTAACCTACGAAAAGTTGTTTAAATTTGTGAAATTGTTAAAAATAGAATATGTTTATAGACGAGCACAACTATGTAGCGCGTGAACAAATGTATACACTTGTATGTGTATCTATTTCATTTCTATATTTTAATAGTCACTTGTAGGTAGCCTTACATGCTTTGTATAATTGCGTAGACTGATTAAACTGTCGGCACGCACACACGCACGCACGCACGCACGCACAAACACACACACAAACACACACACACACACACACACACACACACACACACACACACACTCCAAATTTGGCTAGTCCTTTCTATACAGATACTCCAGTTTTATATAGAAAATGTATGTGAACTATTTGTAGCTTTGTATTTCTGTTCTAGCTGCACTGAACATTGTGTAATGACTTGAATACCTAAAGATATTAGGCAAATGTCCTACCACCCATTACCCTGTTAATGATTAGGGCATTTTTTTATCTAAGATATGGATGGGGCTCAAAAAGGCATTCTGAATTGGCTCGATTTAAACATAATATTGTAACTAGTTTAAGGACACAAATCATAATTAAATTTTATATACTCTATGCCAATTAACATCTGTACTTTTAACACTAAAGGTTTAGCGTCATCAGCGAAGCGGTGCCAGATATTTCAATGGCTTAAGGAGAACAAGTTCACAATGTGTTTGTTGCAGGAAATACACTGTAAAAAACCTATTGATACAGTTGCATGGTCTAATCAATGGGGTGGAGACATGTTTTTAAGTGGTAGCAGCTCAAACTCTTTAGGTGTTGGCATTTTTATCAATTCTAATCAAAATTTGGATTATAAAGTTAAAAATTATATTGAGGTTATTGAAGGTAGACTTCAACTTTTAGAAATAGAAATAAAGGAAAAATTAATAATTATTATAAATATATATGGTATGAACACGGATAATGTAGACTTTTTTAACATCTTAGACGGCTATATACAAACATACAATGAGCACTCGATCATAATTGGAGGAGATTTTAACACTGTTATCAACTACAAACTAGATAAACTTAACGGTAGGAATGATACTAACAAAAATTGTAACAAAAAGATAAATGAAATATTAGAAAATTATGATCTATGCGATGTTTGGCGAATTTTACACCCAAATCAAAAAATATTTACCTGGCATTCAAACACGAAACCGCCTATATTTTGCAGGCTTGATTACTTCCTAACTTCTTCAAATTTAACAAATTACATAACATCATGTAAAATTACAGCGGGGTTTAAATCCGACCATTCAATCGTATCACTTCAACTTGAATTATCAAGTGACAAGCGGGGTCCAGGATATTTCAAAATCAACAACTCATATCTACTTGACGCAGAATACCAAAGACTTATAAAAACATCGATCAATGAAATTGCTCGAATAAACAGTGAAGCCAACCCAAATACAATATGGGAAATTATAAAAGGCAACATTCGAGATGTTACAATAAAATATTCTAGCCAAAAAAATAAAACGAAACAAAAGCAAGAAATGGAACTTAAAAATAAAATATCTAAATTAGAAAAGGAACTCGTGCTTAATCCAAACGATATAACAACAGAAGAAAATCTTAAAAATGCTAAAAATGAAATGAACGAATTAGTTGAATACAATATAGCAGGAATATTATTAAGAGCTAAAGCAAAATGGATAGAAGGTTCAGAAAAAAATACAAATTACTTTTCCAATCTTGAGAAAAAACGATCTGAGGCTAAAACAATTCAACAACTCAAAACACAAGATCATAATGTAATTAACGACGGAAAAGATATACTTAAACATTTAAAGAACTTTTACGAACATTTGTATCAGAAAAACGCAAATATTGACATAAACCAAAGCGAACATTTCTTTAATAACATACAGCACAAAGTAAACTCAGATGTCAATGAAAGCAGACATATATCTGAAAGAGAATGCTCCCTAGCATTAAAAGAAATGCAAAATAATAAAAGTCCCGGATCTGACGGCATTTCAGTGGAATTTTATAAAATATTTTGGAATGAAATAAAAGATCATTTAATCAAATCTCTAAATTACTCCCTTGATAACAACAAATTAACAGAGCTCCAAAAACAAAGTATCATCACGCTAATACCAAAACAAGGAAAGGATACTCTTATAATTGAAAACTGGAGACCTGTCTCTTTACTTAATGTAGACTACAAAATAGCATCCAAAACAATAGCAAACCGTATAAAGCCACACTTAAATAAAATTATCAGTACAAATCAAACAGGGTTCATAAAAGGAAGATACATCGGCGAAAATGTCCGTATTATCCAGGAAATCATTGAAAAAGTCAATGACACAAACGAATCTGGTCTAATATTTTTATCATACTTCAATAAAGCCTTTGATAGTCTGGACCACGAGTTTATGTTCAAATGTCTTGAACATTTTGGTTTTAGTCAATATATTATAAATTGGGTTAAACTGTTTTATCAAAACGCAATGTCATGTGTAACAAATAATGGTCATTTTACTGATTTTTTTAATATCCATAGAGGAGTTCGTCAGGGATGTCCTCTGTCTCCTTACCTATTTATTATTTGTATAGAATTGTTATCAATAAAAATCGAGTCAGATCCAAATATTAAAGGTATAAATATACATAATGTGGAAGTAAAACAATCGATGTTCGCTGATGACGCATCCTTTATGTTAGATGGCACACAAAAATCATTTGAAACACTAATACATGCAATTGAACAGTTTGCATTAATATCAGGTTTAACACTTAATAAAAACAAATGCAAAGTTTTAAAACTAGGCGCATTTAAACACAGTGAAACACAATACTGCAAACATAAAAAATTTATTTGGAACTCTCAACACGCATCAGCACTGGGTATAACGTTTAGCAACAATCCAAATGAAATAATTCAGTTAAACGTTCCAGCAAAAGTACAGGAATTTGAGAATTGTTTGCATAAATGGAAAAGATGGAACTTGACTCCAATAGGGAAAATAACAGTCGTTACAAGTTTTGCAATACCAAAGTTGGTATACCCATTTACGGTCCTGCCGAATCCTCCTGAACATATTATGAAACAAATCACGCATACAAGCTTCAAATTTCTTTGGGACGACAAACCAGACAAAGTATCTAGAAAACGTATTGTTCAAGATTACACAGAGGGGGGACTTAAAATGTTAGACATAGACTGTTTTTTAAAATCTCTCAAAGCAAGTTGGGTTAAACGTTTTATCTTCCAACAAGATTCAAAAATAATTCAAATATACACAAACATGCTTACAAGCGTTGGTGGAAACTTAATTTTTAAATCAAACCCTAAGCCATCTGAAGTGAAGGATTTAAAAATAAAATCGGAATTCCTAAAGAATGTAATACATGGATGGCTCTGTGGAACCTATAACGAAGTAAACGTGACAGTGTCTAAACAAATTATTTGGAACAACTCGTCTATAAAAAATAAAAACAAAACACTATTTTACAAATCCTGGTTTGACAAAGGGGTTCTATTTCTAGAACATTTATTTGACTATAGAGTAAAGCAATTTTACTCCTTTTCAGACATACAACACCTATATAATATAGAACAAGGGGACTTTCTGAAATATAATAGTTTAATCTGTAGCATTCCGTCTGAATGGAAACAAACACTACAGCAAAATAATATAGACTATACAACCCCCGATAATATGTTAAATAAACTAAAAGATTCTACAAAAGTGTGTAAACTAATTTACAAATTACTGTTAAAAAGAGAAAAACCCATTGAATTCAAACAAATGAGCAAATGGAAAACAGTATTAGATTTGGAATCTCTAGACCCCAAGACTATTTTCAGCCAACCACTAAAGTTATCAATTGATACTAAAATTAGGTATTTCCAATACAAATATTTAATGCAGATCATCCCCAACAATATATACTTATACAAATGCAATCTAACACCCTCAAATCTATGTGACTTTTGCTCTATGTACCCAGAATCAAATTTACATTTGTTCTGGGAATGCCAATGGACCCAAATATTTTGGACTGATGTAAAGCAGTATATACAAGAAAAACTTGGAATTGAAGAAAACATAGAACTAACTTTTACCACTATGTCCTTTTGTAACTGCGTAACAGTAAACAAAAATGATTCATTCTGTATAAATTTTATAGTTATGTTAGCTAAGTACTATATTTTCAAAAGCAAACTTGAAAAACGTGTGCCTCAAATAGCCAGTTTTCAAAATGTCCTAAATAATCGCCTCAAAATTGAAGAAATTATAGCAAAGTCAACTAATAAGAGCCAAATACATCAATTACGCTGGAGATGTTTTATGGAGGCATCTGACGAACGTGAAAGCCCCATCCAAACATCCTAATTAATTTTTTAACCAGCTTTTCATTTATTTATAACTTATGGTCACTGTCCAGTCACTTTTGTGAAATAATTTTTTTTTTTTCCAAATACACTTTTTTATTATTTTTTTTTCCACTGGTAGAGTTAAACAAACAAAACTTTTATTTTCAAACACCCTACTTATATTTGATAGATTTTTTTTTCCCTTTTCTTCATATACACCTTTTAAATTGACCTCCCTGACAAAACATTAAAACATCTTTATGTTTTCTAGACATACTTATGTACAAGGTTTATAAATGGTGTTTTTGTATGTTCAAGTATAACAAATATGTCTATGAAAATTAATAAATTTGGAATAACAAAAAAAAAAAAAATTTGATTAAAGGGGCATACATTTGTTAAAATACAAAACTTTTAAGTGAAGCCTTTATACATTTTTGGAACAAAAACTTTAACCATAAAATGTATGTAAAAAGTGTGCATAACTCTGTCAAAATACAAAACATAGTTATGGGTAATGTTGCCCTGATACTAGAGTTGATGACAAAGGTTAGTTCCAAGTTTCAAGTGAATAACTTATGTAGTTTTGAAGTTACAAGACTTATGAATAAAAATTTCAACCAATTCAGACGCCGACGCCGACGCCAGGGGTAGTACGATAGCTCACCTAGTTGCCCGTAAGAAACACTCGCGATTTCGACAAAAGCACATGCTGCCTATACATAAACTGCTGAATATTAAAATTTCAAGCAATTCGGTGTCATGATACATCAAACTGCACAAAAGACATGTCGTTTTCAGGAAATAACTATTGAAACCAGTGTCCGTTATGCGAAATGTATCTTTCTTTTGACTGAAGAAACAAGAAATGTCTTTAAAAAAGACAATCGGCGTTGACATTAGTATACCGAGATATCATTTTTCCCCTAAACATGATACAAGAGGGCCAAGATGATCGGTTACGTGGCTTCTCGGACCCCAGATTTTTCGGTCCCCACCTATATAAAAAGACTTCTCGGATCCCAGATTTTTCGGACACCATAAGAAAACTTCTCGGATCCCAAATTTAAATTGTGATTAATTTAATAATTATTAATATTTGTACCGTGATAAACCGATCATACCGCCCCATGTTTTCACCAGTGATACATGAATAACCTAAAGAATGTACGTAAACATCATTATTATATAAATTTGTCAGCCAAATTTAACAAATTAACAATGTACGAAAGTAATTGCGGGAATGAATGAAAATTATTCTTTATCAGACGCGTATAGTTATTCTTAAGAAATATACCCTACCTTCATCTTCGAAGTTATCTTTGCATAATACATACACATTTCGAAGTCAATTAATCATTTATAGGCTAAAAAAGTTAATGATTTGTTTCTCATGCATCGCCGCAACGTATTTTATGGCCCGCTACGAATTTGATATACTGCCAAAAAATATTCATTTACTATTTTTTGACGATCGCGCCCGGCTTTTAAAGGAGCAGTCCAGAAATATGTTAATAAAAATAAAACTTTGTAGAAAGTGTTTCTAATGGGCATGTTACCGAACAAAATACAAAAACGACGCATTTGAAATCCGTGAATTATTAACATTTTGGTACCTTGCTGTCGTCTATTTTCGGTATGCGATAACTGGTGATGACTCAGGAGTAAACCAGTATGTACATTATAGTATTTCGTTCGTACCAAGCGCTTTTAAGTAATGCCTTTCGTAAATAAGAAACATATTTCGAACGAATAAACACCATAAACGTTCATAAGAACTGTTACTAAAATTACGATGTATTTAATAAGATCCCATGGACAGCGGCTTCAATTAAACGAATCCGCATTTTAACATAGCGGAAGAAGAGTAACCCGGTAGATATTTCGGTATTTCCAGTAACTTTCTTCCTGTTTGAAATACTGTGTAAATTTTGCAAAAATGTCATATTCGATTGGGAACCTTTATAAATATCGTCTATTTGTTGATTTAAACTTGTGTTTCGTAGATGCGTTTGCTTCTATAATGTTTAATATTTAATTCCATATTTTTTATTTATCAGAGAACATTCAGCGCATTTGAAATAATGATTACTTCCAGTTTGATAGTACAAACTTAAATACGCTTGATCTGGTCTAATGTACCACATGGGCTGCATGTGAGACCCATTTGTGTGGTCCTGCCCATATCAGAACCAGTTGGGTCCTAGGCAAGCAAGCCCATGTGGGTCCCAGAAAGAAAGCCCAAAATTGGCGCACTACAAGAAAGCCCACATGGGTCCTAGCAAGGAAGCCCATATAGGTCCCCAGGCAAGCAAGCCCATATGGTTCCCAGCAAGAAAGCCTATATGGGTCCCGAACAATATGTCCATATGGATTAACAACAGAAAGCCCATAAAGGTCCCAGCAAGAGAGCCCTTATGGGGTTCAAAGAATCAAGCCCATATGGGCCCCAGCAAGAAGGCTCATATGGGTCCCCAACAAACAAGCCCATATGGGTCACAAAGAGAAAGCTCACATGGATGCATGTATATTATAACAGCTATACACCGGCAGCTAAACGCTTTGATACATCATATTCCTACCGAATGTAATTTTAAATCGCCAGTTTAATAACAACATAAGCATTCCTTTTTTATAAAATTCTAAATATAGATTTATTAATCACACACCGTCATTTATGCAAGCTGATGTAAAAAGGCAATCAATTCGAATGGTCATAATTAACATAAGTGCCTTCAAACTGATACACCATCAGCATTAAAAGACTTCTATTTATAGAATTTAACTTAAATCACCAATAATTTTTGGAAAGGAAAATCAACACTTGTCAATGCAGCTGGCATTTTCGATTGTTTCCATAGGACTTATATTGACACAGATTTTCTTAAAAAAATATGGAATTAAATATTAAATATTATACAAGCAAAAGCATCTACGAAGCAAAAGTTTAAATCAACAAATAGACGATATTTATAAAGGTTCCCAATTGAATATGACATTTTTTTCAAAATTTACACAGTAAAGAAAGACAGGAAGAAAGTTACTGGAAATACCGAAATATCTACCGGGTTATTCTTCGTCCGCTATGTTAAAATGCGGATTCGTTTAATTTTAAGCCGCTGTCCATGGGATCTTTTCAATACATCGTAATATTAGTAATAGTTCTTATGAACGTTTATGGTGTTTATTCGTCCGAAATATGTTTCTTATTTACGAAAGGCATTGTTCAAAAGCATCTGGTACGAACGAAATACTATAATGTACATACTGGTTTACTCCTGAGTCATCACCAGTTATCGCATACCGAAAATAGACGACAGCAAGTTACCAAAATGTTAATAATTCACGGATTTCAAATGCGTAGTTTTTGTATTTTGTTCGGTAACATGCCCATTAGAAACACTTTCTATGAAGTTTTAGTTTTATTAACATATTTTTGGACTGCTCCTTTAAAACCCCGGCGCGATCGTCAAAAAATAGTCAAAAATTATTTTTTGGCATTTTCTCAAATTCGTGGCGGGCCATAAAAATACGTTGCGGCGCTGCCTGAGAAACAAATCATTAACTTTTTTAGCCTATAAATGATTAATTGACATCGAAATGTGTATGTATTATGCATAGATAACTTCCAAGATGAAGGTATGGTATATTACTTTAGAATAACTATACGCGTCTGATAAAAAATAATGTTCATTCATTCCCGCATTTTTTTCGTACATTGTTAATTTGTTAAATTTCGCTAACAAATTTATATCATAATGATGTTTACGTACATTCTTTAGGTTATTCATGTATCACTGGTTAAAACATGGGGCGGTATGATCGGTTTATTTGCGGTACAAATATTAATAATTATTAAATTAATCACAAATTAATTTTGGGATCCGAGAAGTTTTCTAATGGTGTCCGAAAATCTAGGGTCAAGGAAGTATTCTTATATAGGTGGGGACTGAAAAATCTGGGGTCCGAGAAGCCACGTAACCGATCATCCTGACCCTCTTGTATCATATGTTTAGGGAAAAAATTATATCTCGGTATGTTAATGTCAACGCCGATTGTCTTTTGTAAAGACATTTCTTCGTATGGATTTTATTGTTTGTACAAATTGGAAATATGATTGCAAGGTAATTAGGAATGGATGCAATGATTTTTGTTAATGAATTACTATGAATTTAATAGGAAATAAATATTAAAATATAACTAAAATTTAAAAAAAAAAAACATTCCAGTGGCATTTAAGTATGTAAATAATATAAATGCTAAAATAGTCTTAATAAAAAAAATAATAATAACAATAATAATGACAGTTTTTTTTCTATCTTTTGAAATGAAAAGTAAGAATTGCTAAATATTATTATGAATATTATCATTAATTTAATAATATTAATTATTAACAAATAATAATAATAATAATAATAATATTATTATTATTAAAATTAATTTTATTTATATATATATATATATATATATATATATAATGGATCAATACATAACAATTATAACATTGCCCTTTTTCGCGAAAAGGCCCCCCTGCCCTTTTTCAGGCCCCCCCCTGCCATTTTTTTAGTCTGGCTAAACCCCCAATACTGTACAGCATAGCAGATTTTATCGTAATCCAACATGTCGCAGGAATGTTTATTACTAACACCGATTACTACGCATTATAGAGAAAATAGTACTGAAATACAACTGAAAACATCGTGTTAAAAATCATTTCAACATAATTCAAATGTAAAGAATACTAATAGCATTAAAAAAAAAAGAACATTTGTTTGTTTTCGGTGTGATAACGCGTGATATCATCGCCGAAAAGGGAGGCAATTTACATATTGTCACTCGCGCAAGCGCTCGTGAACATATTGATTGCCTCCCTTTCCGGTGATGATATCACGCGTTATCACACCGGAAACAAACACATATCCTCTATTTATTAAGTGTTGAAAAGCCTTCATATTACTGGCATAAGTACGCGGAAATCCGGCAATACATGTCGCCGTGGTACCTTGCAGTTATGAACGGAAGTAGCAAAATTTCCCGACGCCTCGCAACAGTCCAAACACGCCTGCCATTAGGCAATTTTTCCGTCAAACTAGGAAGCGTTGATTCAATGATATTACAGATATAATGAATACTGTCTTACATCAGGTGTGACTTCCGGCGATTGTAATTCATTGGCTTTCTCTGCACTTTCGAAATAGTTCTGGTTTTGTTGATGTAAACATGTTGTGTAGGTTGGCTGATTCGTTGACTATCAAATTTTCTGTAGTGCAATTATATTGGATATTTTACGATATTCTAATTCAGAGCGTATTTGAAGTTCGCCTTTTCGTAAATAATAATAACTTCGTCAGCTAACAAAAGCGTAAATAATAATAGCTTCGTCAGCTAACAAAAACGTAAATAATAATAGCTTCGTCAGCTAACAAAAACGTAAATAATAATAGCTTCGTCAGCTAACAAAAACGTAAATAATAATAGCTTCGTCAGCTAACAAAAACGTAAATAATAATAGCTTCGTCAGCTAACAAAAACGATATGTTTTCTTTCTCACATTTCACTAGCTGTCTGGGTACGATCTGACGATGGTCATCTTAAATTGAATTTAGCTCGCTAATGTGCATTGCTCTGTGGTCACAGCACAAAGTGTCTCTGCGTGTAGTGGAATTAATAAAACATCGCGTTGTATCTTTATTATGTGATCATACCGACTTCAACACATTATTATGTATTATAGTACGAAAGTGACGTAACCTTCCCGACAGACATAAGAACATTTTAGTATTTTTAACGTGTATAATTGGGCAATGCAAAACGAATTACATAACATAAATCACATAATCAACTTGTTCGAATGTACTTAAAATGGTTTTATCTGTGTATTGGGCTCTTATTATGCCAACATTACGAAGCAAATTATTCCAAACTTTATTCCAAACTTTATTCCAAACTTTACTTCATAATATAGTTTATAAATAAAATGAAAATTGCTCTCGATGAAACGTTTTTCTACATCGTATATTTATTTATTAGTTAATGACTATACTTGAAAAGTTCTGTATTTATATTATGGTGGGTTATAATTATCCTCATTATCCGCATTGCTTATGTTTAATAATTGCAATTTATTTTGTACATATGCATGTGTATTATATATTGGTTTTAAAGAACTTTTGAACGTATATCCATTATGACAAGATTGCTATATAAGTGTGGTATATATATAGACGAGGTGTGTCCAGAAAGTTCATGGACGTCTCTGAGTTACGCATTTTTAAAGGGACTATGTCATCGAAAAGGGCTCCAAGGGGGCAATGTCTTAAAAAATTCTGAAGTTCAGATAATAATACTGACCCTTTATTAATGGTTAAAACATTGTATATATAATGAAAAAGAGTGCAAGCATTCTGAGATAAAAAAAAATCAATTTATAATATGGGTTTTGTTTGTTTGGCCCTTTTCATGTTTACATTTTGACGTCATAATTGTGAGTATTTTCTATAACCATAGCGTTCACTCTACTTCTTACCAAGCATGAAAGCGCAGTTGGTTAAAGCGCTGTCTACCGTCATTTGTGCGTGTGACTCCTAAGTCGTGAGTTCGATCCCTGCTTGGGGTTTTAATTTTTCATACTTTTTTGCGAATTAGTTTTTATCAAATATCTTATTGTGTATTATATTGTGTTTTATTTATTTCATGTATATGTCTTAATAAGGCGCATTTCTACCATATAATATCATTTATGGTGTAATACGATTCCAATTTTTTGACGACATAGGCCCTTCAACGTCTTTGTATCAAAACTAAGTATAAAAATATACAATATCAAGTTTCTTAGTAAAATATATTGAGTTTGTAAGAGAATATCCTTATAAATACAAAATAGCTTAAGCTTAAATATATCATGTGAGGTTTACCTGCGCACGTCAAATAAGTGACTGAAATACGGGTACATTTATAAAGCAAAACATAACATAAAAACGCGCGAAGAGGTCAACGACGTCGAAACTTACAGGCAAACGTCAGCTATATTACGACGTCATTTCCTCCAAGTGGTGTTGTTGTTTATCAAGTTGTGGTCGAGATATCGGTATTTGTTTCGCCCATGTGTCTCCGGTCGCGGGATTTGGCGATGAAGACAAGAGAACCATTATACAGATGTGCGTCGCCCTCGAGCAAACTCTGACAGAGACGATGAAAACGCTACAGCATGCCACCAAACAACTGATTGTGTGCCGTTTACTTGTGTACAAATGGCACAGGCGGTTTTTTTATGGGTAGGGAGACGAGTAAGGCAGATGAAAGGTCCATCTGACAATGGCAACAAAAACATCATTACGGCGGTTGAGACGTCAGTGTCAGAGGATCTCCGGCTGACTGTCAGAGACATCAGTGAACAATTGGACATTTCCTGTAGTTCAGTTCAAAATATACTGACAAAAAAGTGCGATCGTCGTCATAAAAAAAGAATATTCAGTTCAGAAGTGGCTATTTTTAAAAGTTGTGAGCCTACTAGAATTCGACGTCACTGACGTCGTGAAGATGCAAGGGCGTGCGCCGGACCACCTATGGTGTAGTTGTTATATGTATAATTGTGTGGCATTATGCTTGTTGTTCATCGACTGCTCAGTGTATTCTATTCATGGATTGAATGTAAAACGATTAATGTACTGTTGAAACTTTTCTTCGGCATTTCTATTGTTTTAATTAGCATGTGTCCACGAACTTTCTGGACACACCTCGTATGTTGATTTCGAACATTACAATATATTTCTAAACTGTTTTTGGATTGCCTTTGCTTGAGTGTCAATACATAGGGTATTGTTCTTAGCATCCTGTTATTTTATGTCATTTCCTTAACGTAATCATACAATATTAAGCAGCCTTTTGTATATATGGTGATATTTTGGACGAGTACACAGTATGTCAGCTGTATGCAAGTCCAAATGAAACACCTTATTATACACAACGCTTTGTTGTCATATACCTATTTACATCGTCGTTTTATTTGCCTAATAGCACATACTAAAATTTACGTAACTATGAAGTCCACAGAACAGCGCGCGCGATCACTTCGTTAATATATGAAATTGTATTAACGTGATTTTATGAGGTGAATTATTGTTTTAATTTTGTCTTCATCGTCAATATGTCCATCCGGAACACTTTCTGATTACTCGGATATTGTCGTGTGTTAACCTTGAATCGTCCAATAAGGAGCAATGTAGCACGCACGCGCGTTCAATGTTGTAAAAGTTTGCACGGTCACGTGATATGAATGACAACATCTGATTGGAAGATATAAATAGGTATATTACAGTATAAGTTATTCAACATACATTGTAAATATGCGATGACAAGTATCAGCTCCATTGTATTTCAAACACACTTCAAAATTAGGAGGATTGTTTTCTTTAGGTCTTCAAAGAATCATCAATTGTTGTGGAAAATGTCGGGAAGTATGCAGAATCGATCTTACAAAAGATAGATGACCTTAAAAGTGTGATTCCTGCACAGATCAAGATGATTCAAAAAGCAATATCGGACATTATGGAGTCTATTGAAGGTATGTGACGGTATAATGAATGATACAGCAAATTCAAAAACTTTATTAATCGTAAATAATTTTTCAAGAAAAAATTCACGTTAACGATTGAACATGCTTTGTAAAAATAATATATATTGTGCTCATTGTGTGAATTGTATTTTCTGAAGAACGGTATTCATCGTATCAAATTATTGATGATCCACGGGATTTCAAACCAGTACAGGACACCAAAGGAATCGAGCAGATGAAGACAATACGTGATTTGCAAGATTTGGCTAAAGAAATATTCCTTGATCGTCTTAATGAAATGATTGAAAGTACCGAAGATAAACTTGACAAAATGAAGAAAAGCACAATTTTGACAAAGGATGAC
Organism: Congeria kusceri; assembly: GCA_027627225.1. Lineage (NCBI taxonomy): Eukaryota > Metazoa > Mollusca > Bivalvia > Myida > Dreissenidae > Congeria > Congeria kusceri. The sequence continues at coordinate 49,607,403 of CM051029.1, read as the reverse complement.
TTCACTAATTTGAAAGGTGTATTATTGTTATAATCACAATTAACAGAATAAACGGCATTGTAGTTATTAAAATTATGGGTCAAAATACTTTTCAGTTAAAATTATTTTATTTATATATTTTGGTATATTGTTTAAGGGTGTCTAGATAGTTGGTCAAAGGCAAACAAAATGAGTCATGAGGCAGAGAAAGAACAAAAGCGAATAGAAGAAGAAAATAGGCTAAAGGTTAGATAACTTAACGTTACGGGTGTAAATAAACTTGTTTCATTTTTAAAAGATTATACCCGGATATTACTCGTATATATGAAAATACGTATTATATATAAATGCGTTTAAACGAAACGAGAAGTTGAACTATCTGCGATATTGTTTGTTTCCTTAACAGGCGGCAGAGGCGAGAAGGAAGCAACAAGAAGAAGAACGAAAACAACGAGAAGAAGAAAGAAGACAACACCAAGAAGAGATTAAGAAGCAACGAGAAGAACAAGAAAGAATAGCCCGCAAAGAAAAAGAAAGAATACAGCGAGAAAAGGAGGAGAAGAGAAAAAGTGTATGTTTAATTTAAAAAGCGTAACAAACTTATGATAAAATAATTTTCCCATAAATTGGGACATAAAGCGTTTGAGATGCGTTTAAAGGCAGACGTTTTGCATAGGAACTTGATAAACATTTATCAAGTGTTGTTTTTTGAAGCGAATGTAATTTTTCGACGATGGGTGTAAGAAATCGAATCAACCAAATAAGTGGCTTTCGAACAATACTTTCATTGGTTTTACGAATTTGATAGAGTATCTCATAAAACAATAGGTCTGGTCCGAATTAAGACTGTTGTGGGATTTTTATCTATAGAAATATGATAGAACTAGTTTAATGCGACACACGTCTTACACCAACACCTAGAATACGGGAATTACATATTCATCTAAGAGCACTATGTTCTCTTGTAAGCAACCTAGAAAACAACAGTGATTACCACAAATAATGATTACTTTGCAAAGTAACCGTACAAAGCCTCGTAAAATTTGATGTGTAGATCAGTAAATATTTGTGAAAAGGTTTTTTCGTTTTAGGACGAAGAGGCAAAACGTAAAGCTGAGGAAGAACGTAAGAAAAGAGAAGAAGAGAAACGTGCAGAAGAAGAACGGACATTATTAGAAGAACAGAAGCGCCTTGAAGAGGAAGCGAAAAAGCGTGAAGAGGAAGAGCGATTGCGAAAAGAAGAAGAAAGGCGAACAAGAGAAGAAGAAGAGGAGGAGAAGCAAAGAGTTAGGCGATTAAAATACATGTTATTTTACATGCTATTTTAATTCACTTCAACTTTTATTTACTTTAATTACGTAGGAATCGTTTATAAACATACATGTCTCGGACTACATAATGGTATTCTGAAGTATAAACCTATATTTGATAATCGTAGCAAAATACATATTTAAGCAAATATAATCATTTTGACTGATTTTATGTTATTAGAAAGCTGAGAAGGAACGAATTCGTCTAGAAGAAGAAAAAAAGAGGAAAAGAGAGGAAGACAGGCAACTTAGACTGAAAGAAGAGGCAGAACGACAAAGAAAAAGAAAGGAAGACGACGAAAGGGCAAGACGTTTAGACCCGAACAACTGGCAACCAATAGTGTAAACTTTAGAATTGGATTACGACTGTATTTAAAAAACTGATTATGTATAATTATGTACCGTGATTGTGGTTTTAGAGAGTAAGGCTATTTATAAAGTAATCTATATTATAAAATACACACTACAGTACTTTCTTTGTATTGTTATACGTTACCCTAGATTTGAGAGGCCATGCGATGAAGTCGATGGAAGAACACCGTTTCACGACGGTCTGTGTTGCATGTTAGCATCTCCATCGGACGCAATAACACAAAGCAGCATACACTGCTCAGCGTCTGACGAAATTGATGAAGTTATTGAGAAGCTTGACGAAGACGAAATGCCAGCCAGTTCGATTATCAACGTGCAAACAACTTCGCATTCAATTGTAACTGAGGTAATGTGTGATTTGTTTCGAAACATTTGGCCTTCATTGAACTATTTATTTAAAGGGGTACATTTGCTATTTTAGCAGACATGTTTGCAAATAACTACATATGAATATTAACATTTAATGTATGCATGCAAGTACAAGCCATGAAATAATACCCTGGATGCGCACTGTTGAATATTAACATTTAATTTATGCATACAGGTACAAGCCATGAAATAATACCCTGGATGCGCACTGTTGAATATTAACATTTAATGTATTCATGCAGGTACAAGCCATGAAATAATACCCTGGATGCGCACTGTTGAATATTAACATTTAATGTATGCATGCAGGTACAAGCCATGAAATAATACCATGGATGCGCACTGTTGAATATTAACATTTAATGTATGCATGCAGGTACAAGCCGTGAAATAATACCCTGGATGCGCACTGTTGAATATTAACATTTAATGTATGCATGCAGGTACAAGCCATGAAATAATACCATGGATGCGCACTGTTGAATATTAACATTTAATGTATGCATGCAGGTATAAGCCATGAAATAATACCATGGATGCGCACTGTTGAATATTAACATTTAATGTATGCATGCAGGTACAAGCCATGCAATAATACCCTGGAAGCGCACTGTTGAATATTAACATTTAATGTATGCATGCAGGTATAAGCCATGAAATAATACCCTGGATGCGCACTGTTGAATATTAACATTTAATGTATGCATGCAGGTACAAGCCATGAAATAATACCCTGGATGCGCACTGTTGAATATTAACATTTAATGTATGCATGCAGGTACAAGCCATGAAATAATACCCTGGATGCGCACTGTTGCTTATAATGAACGATGTCTATTATAATATTATTTTTACAGTGCCCATCAAGAGTATATATACCGCACACTCCGGTCTGGAGCACCTCCGAAGAACTGGTTATTAAATATTCCATCAATGGAAGTGACTGGCTAACATCTGAAGCTGTAATACCAACTCAGTTTATTAAGGAAAACCAGGTACAGCGAACACGACACGTAAATTTATTTATCTTAAAATGAAACAAACAACAACAACAAAATTTAAAACAGCTGAAATATGACCATATAGTTATTATTAAATAATAACACACTTACAAAAATGCTCCAAGACATATAAATGCAAGCATTTATTGTATTTCTGATCGACACAGATAAAGTTTCGACTTCCAAAATACTTACCTATAATTATATGTTTAAATTAGAAAGATTGCAACTGGTTTACCGCTTTATTTTAGGAGTTCTCTACAGCAAACCTTCTTGGTGTGGAAGCCAATAACTTTGACACGCTGAAGATATTGGTTGTATCACGACAAAAGAGTCAGAATGTGATCATAGACAGACCTGGTCTCACCGTAACGTCGACCACTGATAAAAACGTGAAGCTTTTTACGCCGAGAGATGCATTTTCGTCACGAACAAACGTTCGACTATCGGTACGAAGTCAAATTTGAACAAATACCTCAATGCTGTTATTTGAAATAATGTCTTAGTAATTGTAATAGACAACCATTTTAATAAAACACATCATTATGATTTTAAAAACATGTAGTTGCAATAACAAGTGTTTAAGCTATAGCCCAAAGCTATATTTGGTTCAAATGTATAGTGTGTGATGACAGGAATGTAAATTTATTGACGGGCATGTTACCTAAAATGAATAATTTAACTTAAAATAATATCAGGTTGTTAATAAAACGATGGATGTGGAAGTCAGTTCTGACCTTCTGTCTGATGTAATATCTGTGGGACCAATGGTAACAATTGTCTGCGACAAATCTCCAACAAAAGACCTTGAGGTCGATATTGCGAGGCCAGCCAGTGATCACGGTCAGTATAATCCTGTGGTGTACATATTGTGTATGCATACAAATATGTTTCGATAAAACAGTAGCACAGTAGTGTGCGTATACAACAAATTAAATATATACAACCAAAAACTAGTAAATGGAAATAAGTGTCTAAGTATTTATATATTTTAATAAGCGTATTTAAATAGGTATTTGACAGGGTTTACCCCTTTCCATGTCGCCTTAGCTTATATAGTAAACTGGAAAGGTGTCGACTTATCTTATCACCCTATTGTAATGTCAATTAAAGTATGTTGTTATAGTTAATCCCAGTATGTCAAACAAGTTCTCTGACCTAAGAAAATAAAGCGTCTTTAAGGTGATATTTGGTGTGACTTTGTACAAGTGCTCCGCAAATAACGTATCGTGTTCCGAGATATGCCTTGTGTTTCGTAGTTTGCTAAAAACATGCTTAAAATTGCAAAATCGCACGAGGGTTCTCAACGTGGTCAATGTCTCTACCGGTTTATGTCCGTTTTTTTTCAAACATTTTTCTAAAAATGTGTTGGTAGTGGCTCTGTACCGTTTTACACGTCCATCATTTTACAAATATAGCATCCGACGACTGAATATTCGAATATTCGAATACTTTAATGATCGAACATTCGAATGCAATTTTAGGTATTCAATGCCATCCTAATTAAAATGTAGACACTATTTATTGCATCAAACATGCGATTTCGTTTTGAATGTATTATTTTACTATTTAAGGCTTCCGACAACGGGGCACTCGGCATCATCTTCTCATGTCACGAAGTAAAGGATGGACTTTTGCTGAGAGAGAATACAAGGACAACAGCAAAGTGGTCATTTCAGTGAAACTTCCAGCAAACCAAAAAAGATACACGTGCGTATATGCTGTAAAACGTTGTGCTATTCATGTTAAGTGCACAAAGCTCAAAATGAATTCCAAAAAGATTATTGCATAAGCTGTTTTTCAAGACTGTTTGCAGAAGTATAAGATATCTGCACGTGGTATGGCTTGAACAGGCCATGTCAATGCCATGATATATATATTATTACTCTGCTCTGCATTGAGTGCTTATAGTTGGTAATTTCTGTTAAAACAACCTTTTCATTTCATTGATTGAGTTTATTCTGATTGAATTCATTTAAGCATTGTTGAAGTCGAACTTCCGTCGACGTCTCCAAAAGAAAACGCACTGAGGTTAGCACAATCCTATCATGCCCAAAGTCTTCGAACACCGGTACACGTGATGCTGAAACAACAGGAAACAAATCCCCAGAATGCAAAGATAGTGGTGGTGCAGCCACATACATTGAAGCAGCGACTTGAACTGCTTGCCAGTGAACGATTTACTCTTGGTGAGAAACAATATAAATGCTTTTGGATCTCTTGATTAAGTGACACGTGTCTATCAGACAACAAAAAAAGACAATCTGGAATATAGTGTTTGAAACGATATTAAAATAAAAATATCAATACCCGCCATTCATAAAGTATAAGTATTCGTAACATATATGCATGTTAGAAATTGCTAAACATGTGTTATTTAATGTATTTAGCGAAATGTATACACACTGTGTACTTCCTAATTCCAAATAAATAAAAATTAGGTAACGTGTTATAAACATACATTTATCTTTCCACTTTAAGGACCAGAACCAAGTAAAATACTGAGTTTAAGAGAAGGACAACGTCTGTATTTGTCGAGTCGAGGAAATATAGAAATTTCAGATTTGGACAATGGGACAGTAAGTGGTGGTTTGTTTTCTAACATTGTATTATGATATATTCAACCATCATTCAACTTTTCATAAGGAGTTCCACTCTGACTTGGGCAACCATTACTTTCGAGTAGCATGTGATTTCCAGTGTACAACATAACGAATGACCACAGCGAGTATTATGTTACTTAATGTGAAATGTGCAATTACAATGCTTTCATCCAGAGGCGGCTTACCTTCTTTAAATACATGAACGAAATCAATAACGATGTACAGCTGCATGTAAAGGACATCTACCTGCAAAGAGAGCTGCCAGAGTACAACGGACTCCTACAGTTGAATGTCGACAACGGCACCGAATTTCCTGATGAGACAATAGAGTTCACAATGCATCTTCCAAAGGTAATCAAATTAATATGAATGCATAGCTAAATGTACAACAATTAAAAAAATCATTTATTTAATGCACTGAATCTGCGACATTGTAGCTTTACTGCTGTTCTGATCGATTAACTAATTTCATTGCTTATGATCGTTATTTCATTATAAGGAATGGCATATTCTTCTATGTTTTAACCGCATTCTTAAAGCAAGTTGTCTTTTCCCAACAGGTTGATGCTCCCAGAGGTCAGAGAGCAGTGCATAGAATTCGATTTCCTTATTATTGTAAGAAAAATAATAACCTGCATATTAATACCTTTAATACAATTCGGAACATGTCTTGAACGCTTTTTTGTCAAACATCATAGTTATAATGCGTATGTCAGTTTAGAAGATACTGTCAGCTGCAAGATATTAACTAAAAAAATTATTAAATTTTCAGTACGAGAATATTGCAAATATGTTAAGTCATTGAAAAACATCTAACTGAATTGTGTTGCATAACTTTAACCTATGTTGTTGCATTGTTGCATAGTTTGCAGCATTGGAAGTCATCGCCCTATGTTACTTGTTAGAAAATATGGGTAATGTTTTGATTGTGTTAGCTTTCAAGTTATGCCATCCATTTTAAATGTGTAATGCAGAAGTGTTCGTCAACAACATGTTAATCGTCATACTATTCCATTTTACGTGCAGTGACATGCCTAGCCGGATATCTGTCGAAATGCATCTGCGAGAAACAAGCTGAAGATTGGCAGGAGGTGGTGAGTTGCTTTATCGATAAAAAGCAGCTCCAATCTTTGATCCGCGTTGCTAGGAGAGGTGTAGCGGAAGACGATCAGAGAACATTGTGCAAAAATGTTCTCCATGACTGGATGAAACAGACCGCTAAACAGGAGGACAAGGTCATGAATACTAAACATACCTTTTTGAAGTAATTAATGTTCTGATTAAACTAATATTGATCAATTTAAAATGATTTGTATCGTTTATTCATGCAGGTGCAAATAAACGCACTATTGAATATGAAACCGAATAGTTCCACTTATTGGCACGCATTCGTAATTTTCGACAAGCAGTGTTTTCTATATATGAAGCATTGACACTGTTAAAGTACGTTACATACTTGTTTATATAAAATATACATACACGTAAAAAACAATTAAGCCGATAGCAGAACATGCTCTTCGAATTCGTTTTGCTTCTCTCGTAGAATTTTTTACATGCGTGCACTTCATTACACTTTATTTTACCCAAACAGGTTCAGATTATTCTGGAGGAATTGCGTGCACTTCATTACACTTTATTTTACCCAAACAGGTTCAGATTATTCTGGAGGAATTGCAGTTCCATTACCATTCTGATATTTATGAGAAGTGCAACCAGTATGTTCGATATCAAAGAGGTAATATTTGTTTAGAAACGTTTCAATTTAGTTTCCAAGAAAACAATATTATTTGTATGCATACATGATGATACGGACTTAATTAATAAAGTTTTTGCTTATCTACTAGTAAAACATACTTATAACAAAAGTCGTCTTTGAAATTCCAATGAAGAAGTTGACTCTGTTATGTATATTGTGTGTTTCGGGCTGTGTTTTATTGGCGATATGTCATTTGCCTTAAATACAAATAAATAAATTAATTAATTGATAAATAAGTGAATGAATGAATGAATGAATGAATGAATGAATGAATGAATGAATGAATGAATGAATGAATGAATGAATGAATGAATGACGGAGGGGGGATGGAGGGATGAGTGAGGGAGGGACGGAAGGAAGGAAGGAAGGAAGGAAGGAAGGAAGGAAGGAAGGAAGGAAGGAAGGAAGGAAGGAAGGAAGGAAGGAAGGAAGGAAGGAAGGAAGGAAGGAAGGAAGGAAGGACCAACTTTCAATGCAATCATACTGTCGCTATCGATCAAAATCGATGATAAAATTTAACATTGAAGTGAATAGGAAAATTAAGAACTGTGTACTTCAAACAGTCATAGTTTTGTTAATAATTTAAATATCAAAAATGCACAGGTTGCATTTGAATACTGTATATAATATCTTCTCTAAACAATGGTATTTTTTTAGTTTTGAAAACTTAACGTTTGAACCGTCCTTTTAAGGTTTTTAAAGTATAGGTGTCATTTTGTTCTTATTTCAATGTAAGGTATAGTGAATTTGGTAAAATCTGCTGACAAAAGGTTAGGAAATTGCTGCAAAACAGCATTTCTATATTTAAATTCACGAATACAGTGATATAATGGGTATATAAATATAAAGGTTATTTAACAGCATTGTGTACGATAAGATGATACATTTAGACTCATACAGAACTGATGTACTCTCATTGACACTAACCAATAATGTGCTTCTCCAAATATATCCCATACTGTCTCTGTGGCATAGTGGTCAGGGCATTCGCCTATTGAGTGGGAGGTTGAAGGTTCAAGTCTCGCACAGGGCTTGTTCTGATATGGCCAGTTGCCTACCCAGCAGCTAGTTAAATCGAAGGGTACCGATTGCCTTCCTGCGAAGCATTCCGCATCTAGGAATCAGGAGTAAAGATGTTCATTAGTAACGGTGTCTCATAAGTCAAACTGGCTGGCCCTTAAGGGGTTAAACTTTTATTTACTTTTCTTTATATAACCATAGTGTGCAGAATGTTGTTTCATAACCTAATACTATTGGTACAATAATGTGACCAATTATTTGCATAAAATTAATCACAAAAAAATGTGCAAACTTAGCATCTTGTTATTTAATAACCTAATAATATTGGTACAAAAATATGATCAATAATTTCATAAAATAAATCACAAAAAATGTGCAAACTAAGCATCTTGTTATTTAATAACCTAATAATATTGGTACAATAATATGACCAATAATTTCATACAATAAATCACTAAAAATGTGCAAACTAAGCATCTTGTTATTTAATAACCCAATACTATTGGTACAATGATATGACCAATAATTTCATACAATTATTCACAAACAATCTGCAAACTAAGCATCTTGTCAGCTCAGTCATGTGCTTCAAGTTTGTAAGTACACGTTTATGTCACTTGAAGAGAATTAGGGAAACATAGTTTTGAAGGAAGTCATCCCATCTTTAGTTCGTAATCTTAGCATAACTAAATCAAAACAAATTTTTGACATATGGTGATAAATGATTCAGACATAAGGTTAACAAAGGTCAAGTCTTCAGATAAAAGATTGTCTTTATCACTTATATTTACCACTTCACAAACAAAGTTATCTCCCTTTGAGTAAGAGTTATCTTTCTTAGTAAGGGGATAACACAGATTTTCACACTGTTGGAGATCCATACCGAAAATGAAGACCTACATATTTAGATAAAGGGTATCAGCATTATCATATTGGGCATGCTACCTCAGGTCAATGTTTAAATCGCTGGTCCTCTCTGCAATCTATGAAAAAATATCACATTGGTTTTCTAGAAGCTGCAGCCAATAATCTACCATTACAAGTACTTGTCTTACTGGTTATAGCCAGTGTGTTTGTGCCAGTTTTGTGCTTAGACATATATGTGCCCTGTTTAGATATCAAGGTATTTGGCAACAGATTTTGAATGGGCATCTATTGTTCTCAATATTATTGTTGTTCAATGAATATTTACTGAGATATGTCCTTTAATATTACCTGCTGCATTAATTGTGTCACATGTATGAAATTCAAATTACCGTAAAGTATCTATATTGTCGGACACTTTAAAATAATTAAAATATTTCGTGTCCGATAATTTGGATACACAAAAATATTCCCAAATTACAGGTGTCCGAAAATTTATAGACACTATGACAATATTGCAATTACGTTCGGATATGTCCGGTGTAAAACGTTTTTTGCCGAATATACACGGACAGTATCGATTAATGATTGCGCGTGCTTATTAAATACCACGCCGTATAGTATTATTGATTTTTAGCGATGTTTGCAATGAATTTTAAATCATTTCATATGTATGATTTTGTTTTACAGAAAATTACGCCAAAACGACATAAAAACAACAAATGTGAATAAAATGAGCAGAATTTATTGGTAAATAATTAAGACTGGTTAAGAATGGTTCCTTAATAAGATAATTTCAACAGCATATTTAATACACGATATCAATACCGGTATACACAATCGGGTAAACCCATTATTTGTGGCACATGCCTCTTAACCCAATAACGCTAATGTAACGGCCCACCGCCTCCACTCATTCATCTGCCAGGTTTAATGACCTTAATCCGGTTGTAAAACACATGTGCGATGTGTCACCGGATTAACGCAACAGGTAAGAGTTCTGCTAAAATACCACTGTCATATCAAATGTCCGAAAATTAAGATTCAGTAATTATGGTTTAAAATCAGGATGGCCGAAAATATATAGTGACCAAAAATAATTATTTTGGCTAAAAAAGAGGGTGTCCGAAAATTTACAGTGTCAGAAAATATAGATATTTTACGGTAATGCTGTACGGTGTGAGAAATGTTATTACTATATTTGAACTAAAATGGCGATTTATGATGTATGTTTTCCCTACATTATTTTTAATGGTTTTTCCTTAGGGGAAGTTCTACAGATCCAATTGCGTATTTAATTATATTTAAATTGAAAAAAAAAACACAAGCACTCGCACAAAACCAAAAAAACGACATTTATAATGATTTCAAGACCAATAAATTTGATAACAGACACACACATTTTTCAAGTTCTGCGATTGAAAGGAAGCTAGAAATTACGTATAAATAAGAATAGACATAATTGTATTTTCAAGAGAGATCATTTGTGTCTTCTAATTTTTTTTTTGCATAAATATTTAGCCTTAGAAATATTAAGATTACATAGACATCTCTTTTTTACAATTCGGCAGTATAAATTTACTATAATCTTATTAACTAAATGGACATTTCTATTGTTTATATAAATATGTATTGACCACATTCTGCATGATCTTGACACATTATGGTTTCAATAAAATTGGCTGACCGGCTAGCACAGTGGTTGGTACACTCGCTTCTCACCTAGGCGTCCCGGGTTCGCTTCCCACACCCGGCACATGTGAGTTTGGTTGGTGGCCACCATACCGGACAGGTGAGGTTTCCTCCGGGTACTGCAGACTGACTAGTCGTTTTTATCAAATATGCATGATGATAAGATGTTCAAGTGCTCTCATCTGGACACCCTAGATAGGCAAAAGTTTGTTTAATATTACTTCAAGCTGAGATAAGTAACCCCCCTCCCTCAGACTTGAATGAATGTTAGACATAATAGTAAACATAATTTTATTTAGAAGTTTTGATAAAGATATTCGGTCGTCTTTATCAATTTGTTTAGAAATACATAAAAGCAACCTGATACATGTACATGTAAGAATGAATGTAAAACAACTAAATTAGGTCTACTTCGCTTTGTACGATCCTCTTTATTTCAATTACTTTTATTATTATGCAACAACTTATATAATTCCCATCGTATTGTTCACTTTGTATCTTTCTTTGTATAAATTAATTTAGAAGCACATCTTAAGACATTCGCGTTTGCTACCTATAATTCCATATATGCAGTTTGACCTGATTAGTAACCGACCATCAATTAATTAATCAAATACTTTTGGTCGGAACATTATTCGTGTCACTTTTTCTTAATGGTTAAATGTGTTAATTTGAGCAATATTTTTCAAACTGTAAAAGCGTATTTAAGGAATTATAACACATATTAAACATAGCAGGAGGGCCAGTGTCCGGATGGCATATTAACGGAAGGGCATGTGTCCGGGGTGGCCGATGTCCGGGAGGGCATATGTCCGCCTGACTAAAAATAATCGGGAGGGCATATGTCCGGGAGGGCATGTGTCCGGATACCAAAACTGACATTATGCTTTATGGTATCTGGGTTGGATTAGTATTGACACTTAATTGAAAGTTGATTTTCTATTCAGAGATTAAGTTAGAATAAGTATACAATAGATTGACAAGAGGATGAAGATTGAAAATATACTTTGTTTTTATTTATTTTATGGATATGTTGATTTATTAGTTCAGGATATAGTGTATCATAACCTGTTATGTTCTATTTGTTCTCTTTATCATTTTAAGGCAGAATAAGGTTTAATTTTATTTTTTATATTGAAAAAAAACTGCCGTTTATGGTTATATTATATTTAAGTGGATTGTTTTTACTTAAATTTTACTAAGTGGCATGTTTATCCTAGACGGTGGCATATTGTGACCGTATACATGGATCTGGATCTATGTCGTATACAAATATAGAAGATAAACACTTTGTGTTACCTTCATTCATTAATTTGTAATTAATTTCTTTACGTACTTTTAATGAGCGTTCCATGCTTGTGCTATGCGTCTTAAAAAGTGAAAAAAAAATATCGCATAAAAAACTTCTTAACAGCTATGTATTTCGTGAAAAAGAAGTACCCAATCTTTGAGTTCTTATTTCAGTACCGCAACACGTATAGTTATTATGTAAACAAAAGGTGATAATAAGGCGATAATTAGGAGATACACATGACTACCTGTTTGTCTTACTGAGTATAATTATCAAATCAAATATTACCGACATAATTATGATACTTAAATCAAAAATCTAACCCGGCGATTGTTACTACTGATTATTGTTGGAAATTTTACAGTGAACGTATATTTCGGCATATTGTTGATATTTAAAAATAACGAGAAAAAATAGTATTTTGCACTAATTTATTTGTCATATGGGAGAAACTTCCTCAGCTGCCTAAATAACTCTCGTTGGACTCTTCCGCTGTGGACCCGCCTATGGCCAACATAATCCGATAAGATTTATGACCGTGTCATAAAGATAGTTATCTGACCCCCCCCCCCCCCCCACTCCATCCGTTATCAGGGACTATCTGGGCAGTCAGCGGGATTACGTCGCATTATGATTATTTTCATAAAAACGCAGTACTACATTAAATTTCATTTTTTGGTTTGCTTTTTCTAATTAAGGTTACCGTAGTTTAGACAGGTATAATGATATTTTTACTGAAATCAGTATGTATGTTAACATATTATGCTCTATGCAATAAGAGGGAAAGAAATAACTTATCTCTTTTTATAAAAGTAGCTAATTCAGAATTAATACGGGATCATTGCCGAAAATAGAAATATACTCTATTGAAAAACAAAACTGTTATGGTCCAAATTGTATCAGTTAATTGGTAAGAAATTGGAGTTTCCGAAATAATTTGCAAAAATCCTGAGAGATCTTTAATAAAACCGAGATAAGCAGTTAAGTAAACACCTCCCTATATGTTTTATATCGATTTTCTGCCTGATGAAGTTTCTTCGATATGCGTCAGAATGCACTTCCCGGCCTTGTAAAGTACCGGGGTATAGCATTCAATAATTGAATTTTGATGATAAGACTGTAAAACTTATCGCTTCAAGCATTTGTCCGGTGATCTTCGGAAAATCGCCGAAAATTTGAATCGATACTCGCTCGACCCTTTAAGCGCTTGACTGAGCAGACGCTTCGCTGATAAGCGCGATAAGGCTAGATACGATTGAAAAATAAATAAATAAATATGTTCTCTACTGCTTGAGCAGATTGAACTGAGTTTAATTGGGCGAGCTCTAGCATGTTCTGACCCTCACCGGATAAACTTTCTCCATCCCGGCACCAACCATGTATTCTCTATGTGAAGCCTCGTTTCCTTTTTCTAGAGACAATTACGGACAGCGCTATTGCTGACATCGCAGCATCTGTAACGATGTCACCAGAAGAATTAGGGTCTGTTTTAGACATACAGCCGGAGGCGATGAAGACGGTCAAAGCCGAATACACGGGTGGGGATCTCGTTTTACAGCTACTAATGGAGTGGAGAGAATCGGATGAAGCCATTAATCTCGGAAGCGGTGCTTTGGAAGAGCTCCAAAGGCTTAGTTTGAAGTAAACTGTGTCGTACATGTTCATTGGTAGCGCACACCATGAGTCGTAGTAGATTACAGTAACATTTACATATAGACACATATACATTAGAGTAGGTGTTCGTGTGATTTTCTTTGTTTTGTCGTTCAGTGTGTTGCAATGTATTTATAAATGTGTTTGAAAATTAATGTTTGGGTGTTTTTTTCTCAACTATTTGCTTGTAGTTTTAGTTTAATGGTTATTTGATGACATTATCTTACGGTCGTTTATAACTTTTGGTTTTACGTTTTGGTATTAACGTTTTATCTAGCAATCATAATGAATATTAATAATAGTGCATTACTTTGGTTACCAGTTGCATATTTTTCATTACCGAATAAGTATTCCGTAAATGAAAATACATTAAATCTTTCTAAACACATCTTTATTAACGTTATATTATAAACTTATAGCATACATTCCGGAGAAAAGACTCAGCTTTAAATATATTTTACATTTAATTCTTTAAATTAATTGCTTGTTAGATTAATTACATTTGACAAATCAAAATATATATGTGGTGACGTATTTAGAAGCTTTTGGAAAGAGAAGTGTAAATAGTTCGTATACTGACTCAATTACATAAGTAGAAAACTCATTTTCAATGTATCGTATACACATCGTACATGTTGATTGTTGACATTCTTTCAAGATTTTCTTCTGTATTATTAGTTGCCTGATGTATTATTAATATGTCATGTTTATTGCACGGTACTTGTCAAAGCCCTTTTTTCAGTTTGTGTGAGTAGCAATTTTCAATTATACAAAGCGTTCATATTCTAACAAGGACGGATATTTTTAAATGCATCTTCTTTTTAATGTTTCGTTTGGCAATATATATACAAAGTGCCGTTTAATGATAAAACGCGCTTTATCTATAGTTACCATTTAAAAAATGACTTTTAATGGACGCTTAATGAGGTTAATTATGCATTTAATATAATCAAATATAAGAATATCTTTTGTTATAAACGACAGATTATGTTATAAAATTCCATATACACGTGTCATTGTATACTGAACTAAAACAGTGTTAAAAACGGGTCACTGGCCTTTTTCCGGAAATATTGGGTTTGAATACGGTACCTGTCGAAGCCCCTTTTTTCAGTTTGGATTTTTATCAATGTTTTAAGTATATAGGAGAGCTTTTTTTTCAAACAAGGTTATGGTTCTTTTAACTGGTATGATTTCACATGTCTTCAGTGGAAATATACAAGTGCATTTTGGTAATAAAAAACGCTTTACCTACATTTACTGTTAAAATCGTGAATTTGGCTGGAAATTTAAGTAGGTCAAATGGGTACTAATAATACTTTCTGAAAAGTCATTTGTTTTGCATCAATATATTTCGTTACAAACGACAGATTTTCTTAAATTTTCGTACATTTTCGTGCACCAATGTATACTTACACCAAAACAGTAATAAAAAGGATGGGTCACCGAATTTAGTTGGGAAATATTGGACTTTAAATTTGGTACCTGTGTAGCCTTTTTCATGTTTCGTGCACGTG
This sequence comes from Congeria kusceri, assembly GCA_027627225.1. Classification (NCBI taxonomy): domain Eukaryota; kingdom Metazoa; phylum Mollusca; class Bivalvia; order Myida; family Dreissenidae; genus Congeria; species Congeria kusceri. Next base: position 49,591,976 of record CM051029.1, on the reverse strand, counting down.
TTTACGTAAACAACGTATCAATTGCCAAAATAGATGGAGATATTTAATAGATCTTTTTTGAACCAATTTGTTTTTCAACACATTGGATACGTGTTTTTGATTATTATAATGCTTTATGAACTTTTAACCATTGATTGGAACTTGATTACATACAAAGACTTATATTTAGGTTACGCATGCGCAAATAAATTCCTTCTTTGTTACATATAAAATATTAAAAGTTTGATCTCAATTTTCACCATGACCAAGCTACTTTCCAATATATCACCATACATTGTTGGAAAGATAAGGCCAGAACCTTTTGAAAAAACAGCATGTCAAAATTTTCTATGTCTTGTAACTCAAAATATTTACCTTAGAATAACAAACCGGTTTAGACGGGCATGGGGGCTGCCATTTTGTGCATGAATACATGGGCCAAAAGTTATGAAGCTGTGAACCACTAAGACAAAGTAGTGCCGAAAAATGTCTTTTTTCTTATTTCTTACATATATACTTTTAAATTGATACCAACACATATCATTTAAACTGTATTTTACAAATTCTATGCATCCTGCACTCAACCATATGTGCTTATTATCTAACTGACCCTGAGGATGTGACTTCCGTTTTAGGGTAATCAGACCTTTATTGATTGAAATTAGTATATTGTAACCTATATACAATAAAGAAATAATGTAGCAAACGGAGAAATTAACCCATTTATTTTCTTTCTGTTGCGAACGTCTTTAATATTATTTTACGTATGGAGTAAATAGCTAAATCATTATATGTCAATTGGATGTATATCCCATATATTGCCATAAAAACGCAAAGCTTGGCATGAATGAAACGTAGTGTATACCATTGTTAATGAAACAGAAAAAAAAACAATCAAGTTTATGTAATACCGAAGTAAAGCATTGCTGGTTGTTGAAAAAAAACGAGCCGGCACACACCACACAAAAATCATAAAATTAATGTGTGATGTTGGTGTGTGCTGCCTCGTATTTACATATTAACTGATAGCATAGAGATGTGTAATCTTATTGTATATTATGTAATTTGGAAATATAGATATGATCTTACAAATGATGACCTTAATACTATCATCTCATGTCATGATGTCACAACATTTCTATTTACATAAATAAGTCGGGTCAGACACGTGAAGGTCAAAATTATAATTATGCTTAAGACCGGGACAGCACTCATTTTACTAACTATGTGTACTAGACACAGAATATATTTACATACGTACAAAGACTGATCATGAAGAAATAGATCAAGCCAAGTCCCTAGTATCAAATGATATGTCTCAGAATGCTTAGTAACTTGACATTTAAGTTCAATTGTTGGTTAAAAAAATAACAACAGAAAAAGACTAAATGGGGCCAAATATGTATTGTATAGTAAGTCGGTGCCAACGAGCAAACAATATACTTCGGGTCTACCGTCGTGAAAACCATAGTTTGCTATTATAAGTTGTAAACGATAGAACCTGGAGCTAACAGTGAACTCAAAACAGCTAACAGTAAATTTAAGAAGAGTCGCTTGTAAACAAAAGTTAAAACCTTTCGTTTCTCCGAAATCAGTAAGAGAACTCATTATTACTTTTTGAAAACAAGAACATGTGGGAACGGTTGCTACGACATATTCAATATTTACTACTGTTGTTAGAAGATACAATTTCGTTTTCGAATTAAGCAAATCAATTATTTCACTTCATCCAATGCTTTGAAAACAATGCTATTCACGATGTTGACCAAAATAGTGTATACATGTACGACATTAACAACACATTTTCAGTTAAAGAATAAAAATGACATTCAATAAACTAAGAACATATACGAGCATGTATGTATAAAATCTAATATTAAAACAACTTTTTTCTTGTGGAGTTTTGTTAGTCTGATTCTACTACGTGCATAATTATTCATGTTCTACTTTAAAACGTTTGCGGTTGTTCGAATGCATTTCGCGTTATGATAGTTTACCTGTCCTTAAAGCGTGTAACAATCTGAATACGGCATATATACATTGCAAGGTTTAACTTTAACTCCCCATAAACGGAATTTGATTTGAAATTCATGTCGAGGGAAAGATTGATTTGGAAAACGTAAGTTATGTAATACCTTAGTAGTTTTTTATCATTGTATGTAAGTTATATATAATAGATACATATTTGTTGACGGTGTAGACTATGCATGTGTGTATTTTTAAAACAGTAATTTGTGTTAAATTTAATCGATTAAGAGTTTTCATAAATAGTTACAGTATGCTATTGACTGCTTGCGAAAATAAACATTGAAATGCATTAATAGGATACTCGTTTTGTATGATATATACATGTTTTATAATGGTTTTATTATGCTTCCAGAATAACACAATTCACACAATATGGACTTTAAATTAAATGACGTACATAATCCATTGATGTCTAAAGTATGCATCATGACATTTTATAGGAAGACGGAAATTATCATGTGTCATGTACATTTTAGAGTTCGAACTTACTTGTATCTAGTCATGAAACGTTTTCTTATTAGACAAATACATGTTGGAAAAAAAAATATATACAAAAAGTAATAGTGTGACATGTCTATCACGAGTTACATTTTTCATTTTACATTCGTGTAGCTACCGTTAGCCTGTCATGCGTGACTGCTTACTGTCAGCGTTGCGTTCGATGGCAGCTGGTTAATTAGTGAGGCAACTATGCAAATAAGATAACGCGGAGTGGTAAAGGAGAACAAAACACGTGTTTGTTTTTTGTTTGTTTTTTGTAAGCATACTTAAGTAGGTTCAGGGCATAAGCATCGTGTAGTAAGGTAAGTGGATTAAATCGAATTTCTTATATGCATATATTTTAATTATATGGCATATATAGCAGTGTTAAGTACATGGTTTTGTAAATATATATAAACACACTTCATTTAAGTAGATTATATATTGTGAATAAAGGTTCGCAAATTGCATCGTTACGATAATTTGAAATTGGATGAGATAATTGTGTTCAAGTATACTTACAATAATAACAACTATAATTAACATAGGATAAGCACATGCCTTATAACAACAACGACAAGTAATATGTTAGATTAAAACTATTTTCAGACACAAGCGTACATATGGTAATATAATATGTTGCAGTTGTTTTTTTAAATGTTAACGCATAGGTAGTGTATATACAAGAGCAGAGTCTACCATACACGTTTTCATTGACACTAGTGAAACCCAAACACTATACATGTACCTTATAATTGTTATTAATCAGGTAAAGCGCTATGCAGCTAGCTATATCGCTGGACATGTTTTATGGTATTGTAGCGAAAATCGGGTAATATCAACAAAAGCCTCTTTGCTTTGCACGGAATCACTTAGACGCTTTAATAGGCGTTCGTTCAGAAGCTCATTAAAACAATGACGTACTGACGGTATGAAAGAGCGCGACGTAGCCGAAAGAGTCAGTTGAGAAGTAACTCGCGAGTGGTAAAGACCTGCTGCAAGGAAAAGAATATCTTCACGTTGGAACTGTTAGGTTTGTATGCTGAGTAATTTGCACAGAGCATTGCGTTCTGTGCAACAGGAAAAGCGACAAGCTCAGGTACCGGCAAAAAAAGATAGGCGACTGGTGGATGATACAGCTCTCTAAAACAAAGGTGGATAGGAACATTGAAAATTGGCCACTTAATAAAAGTGGGTTATAGAAGGTGGATAGTAGCATTGTTTTGGTTTAATACATTAAATAAACGGCCAAGTAGCCCCGAGGACAATTTATTATATCTGTACGTGTATATATTTTCTGGTTGGTCATCATCTGTTAGTGATATACAATCACTAGTACAACATTATATATATATATATGTAATCGTTTGGGCACCATTTATTGAATAACCCTCGGCACGTTACAGTATATTCATTACAACTTCACAATCAACGGTCACGACTCAAGCCAATTCACTGTGCGACACACACTTGGTAGCAATAAACCAAAATATAAAATATTATAACAATAGAAGTCTGTGTGTTAGATGTATATGTGCGCAGGTCGCTTTAAGGTTTGCGAACAGTAGAGAAGATCAGTTTAGTAATTGTAGTTTCAATCCTGCGTTACATTGACCGAAATATGTTAATTATTTAACTAGCCCGCAGGGCGAGATTAAATAATTAACATATTGAGGTTAAAGGATGCTATAAGTGTTTAATACCATATTTACCAATCACATTGCAACCTTCTACGATGCCGATCCCTATGAGCAGTTTGGAGACGCCACGTGATATCTGACATGCTTGGCATCTGTGTCGCAAGGTCACGTAATGCGATTCGAATATGCAAGCTTACCGTGCAATAAGTAGCGTGCGTATCAATTACAACTAAATTTCAATATACCGCATGATACTTATTGCACGATAAGCTTGCATATTAGGCTCCGCCCACCAGTTACCGTTCTGATATCTTAGTTATTGAATACCAAAAAACAAATAAAACTCCCTGAAATATGGTATATATCACAGTTATTGAACACCGCTAAACAAAGAAAACTGTCTCTTAAATATGATATAAATGTATTGTTATACAAGGGTTATACATATAAGATTAAGCGTCCGTAGTAAAATTAGGTTATTCGCGTCGCAATATTATTTACACTGTGATTACAAGGCGACACTACTATTGCTAGCAATCAAATCAATGTCAAACGTTATTTTTAAGTAGCTTTTGATAACATAAATTCGCCTCAACAAAATCTGTATTTCAATGTAGTCATATATTTAGTATTCGGAGCGGAGGAATTTATCATATTGGTAGGAACTTTGTTACTTGTCTAAAAACGGGACTTTTTATGTTACTTTTGGCTTCTCTACTGCGGATGCAGAAAGAGTTACCTGTATTTGAGGCGTGTCGTGGGAAATCCGGGCTTAATGCATGTGCGTAAAGTGTCGTCCCGGATCAGCCTGTGCGGACCGGGACGGCACTTTCCGCTTTTATGGTATTTCCTGTTTCAATGAAGTTTCTTCTAAACATAAATCCACTATAGGCGGAAAGTGCCGTCCCGGATCAGCCTGTGCGGGCTGCACAGGTAGATCCGGGACGACACTTTACGCACTTGCATTTTGCCTGGTGTTCCCACAACACGCCTCATATTAATTTTTTTATTCGAATATTGCCCCGCTTGTGTCTATTGGTAACGTGTGTGTATGTTATCTATTTGGCAGGTTGAAATCTGAGGTGAGGTAATTAAACTTATTTAAACGCATCATGAACTGTGTTTGATAGATCTATTTGCGTTTCTTACATGAAACCAAAGAATTTAAATGCGTTTGTAAATAGAAAAAAATATATTTGGTTCACTTGTGAAAACACATAAGAATGTGGGTCTTTCTATCTACAAGAACTGGTGAACATGGTGTAAGTCAATAGTTTCGATGGATGAAAACCAGGAGATACCAACTGCAATTGAAATCAATAGGAGTTGGTATCTTCCGGTTTTCTATAGGAGTTGGTATCTACTGGTTTTCAATAGGAGTTGGTATCTTCTGGTTTTCAATAAGAGTTGGTATCTTCTGGTTTTCAATAGGAGTTGGTATCTTATGGTTTTCAATAGGAGTTGGTATCTTATGGTTTTCAATAGGAGTTGGTATCTTCTGGTTTTCAATAGGAGTTGGTATAGCTCTTGCATTAGATGCAGGAGTTTACCTTTCTGAACATTCGCAAGTGCAGACAAATGGACAGTATGATTATGATGCAAACGTGTCTTTTGATCTTGGGTTTTTGGACTTAATAAAGACAGAAGAGGCGGAGGATGACTCGGAAGCGACCGAAAGTGGTCTTGGAGCAACCGGAAGTGGTATTGGAGCAACCGGAAGTGGTATTGGGGTTTTGGACTTAATAAAGACAGAAGAGACCGAGGGTGAGTCGCGAGCGACCGCAAGCGGTGTTGAAGCAACCAGAAGTGGTGGTGGAGCCACCGGAAATGCTGTTGAAGCCGGAAGTACCGACACGGTCCTCCATCAGAAACCGCCCTCCAGTACTGCAACCAGATTTGCAAAGCCGGTCACTGATGAAGACATTGATAACCTCAATGCTTCAAAAATTAACAAAAACACTGAGAAAAGCACGCGATGGGAAAGACTTGTCTTCGACGAATGGAGGAAAAAACGGGGAGGTGATATTCCCGACTTAGCTTCTATGAACAAAGAAGAGATGAAACACTGGCTGCAGAGGTTTGTGTTGGAAGTGCGAAATCAAACAGGAGATGACTACACAAGCAACACGCTTTATTTGATTCTGTGTGGATTTTTGCGTTACCTTCGGGACAGAAATGTGTACGACAAAAATTTCCTCGATGAAAAGGATCCTGTCTTCTGTCCGTTAAGAAAGACAATTGACAGTCAAATGAAGGATTTATTAGATAAGGGAGTTGGTGTAGATGTGAAACAAGCAGATCCGATTCCAGAAGATGCTGAAGAGAAATTGTGGAATTTGGGCGTTTTTGGAAAAGGCGATGCTAAACGGTTGCAATACACAGTATTCTTTTACGTGTGCAAACTCTTCGGTCTACGCGGACGCGACGAGCACCGCAACCTGGTCTGCGAACAATTTGAAATTGGGGAAGATGAGATCGGGAAGTACGTTAGATTCATCGGAAGGGATGACAAGACATTCAAAGGAGGACTCGGGCATCGACATCTGCAACGAAAAGATATAAAACACTACTGCACAGAAGGTAAGCGAATTATTTCTTTCTATTTTTATATTAAACCTACGGTATTTATTTTAACTCGATTGCATCGAAAGCCTCAGGCTTATTGAGACACTCTCGAGTCCGTTGCCTGGGTAGAACCACTATTTGGTGTCTTTGGGGAAGATCTTGAGAACGCTCCCAGAGTGGGGATCGAACCCGCGACTTCCCGATCGCTAGGCGGACACCATATCCACAACGCCACCGCAACCTTTCTATTTTAATAGTCGTTACTATGGATGAAAGGTGAACCCGGTGCGGTTCTCGAACCCGCGACCGTCGGAAAACGGCGCTTTACCATCTAAGCTAACCGGGCGACTCGTTCTTAACAACGCACATTACATAACTAATACATTTTTACTTCATTTGCAAGAGCAAAATCTAGGGAAAGGAATTTATGTTTTAAAGTTAATTCTGACCCATACTGAGTTTTTTTCTTGTTGTTCTATTTTCAGGCCCCAGGTCGATAGCAGACCATTTCATGAGTTACTTGGATGCGCTTGGAAATTCTGGACCGTTCTATCGCAGGCCACTTGCTTGTGATGGTCTGAGGTACGGCAAGCATCCTGTGGGAGTCAATACCCTTGGTAACTTCATGAAGGACATTGCTGCCCTGGGCGGTCTTAAGGGCAGGTTCACGAATCATAGCGGAAAGCGTGCGTGCGCCACAGAACTCTACAATAAAGGAGTGGACGAGCAGGAGATCATGGCGCGCACCGGCCATCGCTCTACGGCCGGCGTTTGGAAGTACAAGCGGGCGGGAGAAACAGTTCTCAAGGAGGTATCGGCTGCTCTAGATCCTAATGCCAAAGTGAAATGTGACAAGATAATAAAACAGGAATCAGTATCAGTGGAGAAAAGTAGTGTTCTAACGGACATTACAAGCAAGCTCGCGAACGCCTCCGGATCTGTGTCATTCACAGGCTGCACATTCAATTTCTAATTGTTTATAACTTGTTGAGTTCGACATGTTCACCCCGTTCACTGTTAAGAGTTTATTTGTTTTAATAACAAAATCAATACAGAACAGTTATTTCAATGTTTCTGGTGCGCGATCCTGATGTGAAAACTTACAGTGCAATAAGTAGCGTGCGTATAAATTACAACTAAATTCCAATATACCGCACGCTACTTATTGCAAGGTAATCTTGCATATTAGGCTCCGCCCACCAGTCAGCGTTCTGATATCACAGTTATTGAATACCGAAAAGCAAAGAAAACCTTCAGAAATATGGTATAAGTGTAATTAGATTCTGAGATATGGCAATTTCTTGAAGCAGCACTTTTCAGTATTCAAATGAATGTAACGCTACATAAAACAGTATCATGTTTATAAAACCCACAAATGTTGCACATTACATTGCATGTTGTTATTAATGATGTATACGCAAGTATGTTATGCAAATTTTAAATTAAATGTACAGCTTTCATTCTCTTATTTCACATAACATTGAAATATATCTTTAAAATGACAAACTGTAAATTATTTCAATATAAAATAAATACATCTTATTAAATCCGTATTCGATTAAGCAATAGATCAGTACCGCGTTAAGCTTACCGGCTAAATTTTGGTGAATTCATTACAACACACACAAAAAGTTTTGTGAATTAATATTACCAACAGTAATTTATTCTGAGCATGTTTTAAAACACTGTCCTGGTTAAAGGTTTAACTATTTAAGCACAAAGTGCTGCCTCGTGTAAAAAGGTCATGAGTTAACACCACACTAGGACGTGCGGGTGAGGCTGTTGCCATATAAAAAATCTCATGAAAGGGACTTACTCACCGATTTCCGTATTTTTAAGAAACGTCTTAAAATGTCTTAACTTCCGTTACTAGAGCATCTGAACTAACAAACCTGTATTCCGTATGTCAAACATAGCAATAAAAAGAGATAAAACATATGAGGCGTGTCGTGGGAAAACCGGGCTTAATGCATGTGCGTAAAGTGTCGCCCCGGCTTAGCCTGTGCAGTCCGCACTGGCTAATCCAGGACGGCACTTTCCGCCTACAGTGGATTTAAGTTTAGAACATACTTCTTTGAAACTGAAAATACCATAAAAGCGGAAAGTGCCGTCCTGGATTAGCCTGTGCGGACTGCACAGGCTAATCCGGGACGACACTTTACGCACATGAATTAAGCCTGGGTTTCCCACGACACGTCTCATATGCATTTGTCGGGGCTCGAACTCTCGACCTCCGTATCAAAAGTCTCATACGCTAACCACTAGGAATGTAACGATATCACTGACCCATATTGCGATATATAGCAATATTTTGAAATATATCGCGATATATACCGCGAGATATTGCCCATATTAGAATGCATCGTTTCTCCTCCCTATCTCACTAAAATTACCAAGGTTTGTGACTTTCAATATGTCTTAGTCAGAGTACGTACGCTCTGTTCATAGTTAAACTTAAATTAATTCACGAAAACATCGTGATGTTCAATATCTAGCAAACAAGACCAGAAACACCATAAACCTCACCAATCCTTTTGCATGTCCATATTAAAATTTAGGTTGTACGCATTTTCAAGACATTTTAATCAATACAAGTTTTAAACAACATAACTTTGTTAAGATATTTTACATAAACACATGTTCGCGTTTGTTATAATAATATTTTTCATGTGTGAAAGACACATTATGTCAACTATCCAAAATCGGTCTATAAATAAGTAAATAATGAACTGATAATCTGTCACAGTTTTAACAGTATTAACGTTTTTGTCTTCCAATGCATATGTTCACAGATTACAGTTTCAAAATCAATAATTATGTTTCGATAGAAATTAATCTATTACGCCATTATCAACATTGTAATTTGTGGCCGATATGTACACACATGCAAAATCACCAAAACCTTGACAACAACAAATTACCAATTAAATAACAATTATTTCATGAACACACACAGTAAACGCACAAACAGTACATATCGTGAAATACCTGTGTGTAATTTACATATCGCGATATATATCGGCGAGATCTGATACCGCTATATACCGGTATACCGATATATCGTTACACCCCTACTGACCGCTAGGCTTAATTAAGGGGATCATATAGGAAATCATATACACGGGGATCATTTAACGCTGTGCCAGTGATTTCGATCGATGTTTCTTTTATAACATGCATTATTTCATTTTATAACGGATGCTTATTATCAATTTAACATATCATGCATGCGCAATGTATACATAATTATGAAATGTTTTTACATCCACATATTTATCAGTGAATTTTCATTTCTCTTCGAATGGTTTGTCTATATAATTTGAATGTAACGTAACGCAACCTATACCGTATAAATCCATAGCTTCATATTAGTAAAATAATACTGTTTTCAAGTATTACTTTTAAAGAGGCATTTTAGGAACTCGAGAATAACACGTGCTTTCTTAAGTAATAAAGGGTTATTTAAACCATTGAAAGTTTTTTTTTTATTCTTTGATGTAAATGCAAACGATTTATGCAGTAAGAATGCACATGGATGATACAACTTAAAATAATTAACACATATAAAAAAAATGTTTATAAGATGCAGAAAGTTATTTTTCAAGGCACTAACTTCAAAATGATCATATTTCTGATTTCTGATTTCATACACAAATGGCAACAATGTTTCAGGTGCCGATGGTCCGGTTATGTAAATCATGACTGATCAGACAGCAATGGATGGACGAAGTGACCTGGGTACGATACTGATTTGTTTGTTTCACTTTTATAATGATAATAATAATAATTATTATTATTATTAATAATAATATAACAATAATAATAATAATAGTAATAATAATAATGAGAAGAAGAAGAATAATAATAAATAATGACCTAAGTTCGATACTGATTTGTTTGTTTCACTTTTATAATGATAATCATTATAATAATAATTAATACTACTAATAATACTACTACTAATAATAATAATGGTAATAATAATACTACTAATAATAATACTACTAATAATAATACTACTAATAATAATACTACTAATAATAATAATACTAATAATAATACTACTAATAATAATACTACTAATAATAATACTACTAATAATAATACTACTAATAATAATACTACTAATAATAATAATGGTAATAATAAGTATTATTATATTATTATTATTATTATTATTATTATTGTAAAGAAAGGTAACTTGGCCAGTGTTTGTTTGTCAATTTTTTGTAACAAAACAATATTATTACACGTATCAGCCAAATACTGAGAGACTCTTTTCTTATAACACAATGTTATAGATAAAAGACAACACTAGTATTTTCACCTTCATTCTTTTTTATTCTAATCACACGCAACACGATCTAGTTATATATTCAAACATAAAAAGACCCAATGAGCTATTCATGTCCATGTATGGGATGGTTAGATACTTAATGGCAGTTTATTCATGTTGTAATCCCAGTATCACATTTGTGACTGTATCTTGTAAACAAATGCTGGAAATATCTGAGCTAGTTACATTTTACAAAAAGTTTTCTTACCTAAGTTATTCATGTACATGGTGCATTAGTTATTTAGACTAGTAGTACATGTATAAATTATGTAGGTATATATATACAGGCATGTACATTGTCTTAGGTTGATAATAATATCATTAATATCTACTGTTAACAACTTAAGTTTTTCACAAAAGAGTATTGGTGATATGACTGACAATTATTATTTTCAAATCTGATTAATGATATTATTTATATGGTGCAGTAGCTTGCAGAATACACGTCCAGGTTTTAATAATTTTAATTAAATAATTTTAATAATAAATTTGCTTAGACAGTAAACATTAACCATAGCATGACAATTAATTATTATTATGATCATCATCATCATCATGATCATTATCATCATCATCTTCTTCTTCTTCTTCTTCTTCATCATCATCATCATCCTCCTCCTCATTATTATTATCATTATTATCATCATTCTGAAACATCATCATCATCAACTAATCCAGGACGGCACTTTCCGCTTTTATTGTAGTTTCTGTTTCAAGGCGGACTGCACAGGCTAATCCTGGACGACACTTTATGCACATGCATTAAGCCCGGTTTTCCCATGAAACGCCTCATTTCTTTTTTTCGTAAGGTGCCAATCGCCTGACGTCTCCTCGACGAGAGCATGGCACAGACAATAAGGCGTACACCAGCTTCATGGATCAGCCGGTGGCCGACAAAAAAAAGAGCACTGAAAGTAAAGGCGCCAAGGAAAATGTTGATCCTAAATCAGATAAACAGGTAAGGTAGAGTTCATGTACCACTAATGCATAAATATCTGTATTGACATACAGTTCACAAACATTATTATACAGTTTATAAACGAGGCGTACGTTGGAAACCCAGGCTTAATGCATGTGCGGAATGTGTCGTCCCGGTTTAGTCTGTGCGGACTGCTCAGGCTGATCCGGGACGACACTTTACGCACATGCATTAAGCCCGATTTTCCCTCGACACGCCTCAAACCTATTTGAAATACGTCAGTGTTTCTTAAGTTATTATATAATTTATTAAGGTTAAAGTTCGAAATATTTGTAAATATTAATGTAGTATTATTTGCATAAACAATAACTCGTGTACTGAATTTATTAAATATTAATATGGTGTTACTTGCATAAACGAGAACTCATGTACTAAATTTATGGAAGTTAAAAAAATTTCTGACATATTACGCCTCCCTACCAACACAGTACCATATATACATAACTCGGAATAAGGCGTGCCGTGGTAAAACCGGGCTTAAGGCGTCTGAGTAAAGTGTCGTCCCGGATCAGCCGGCTATTCCAGATCGGCACTTTCGACTACACTGGAAATATGTTTAGAAGAGACTTCATAGAAACAGAAAATACCATAACAGCAGAAAGTGCCGTCCTGGATTAGCCTGTGCGGGCTGCAAAGGCTGATCCGGGACGACACTTTGCGCACATGCATTAAGCTCGATTTTCGAACGACACGCCTCAAATTATCTCGCATCACGTTTCGTTGTACAAACCCGTTTCATTCTGTTATCTGGATTTTTCTGCAGATAACATGTTCCTTCTGGCAGAATTAAACGATCAAACTTCAGGTGATATATCTTAAGCCAAATGGTGACCTACAGTTTTATATGTGTCACATAAACATGGGAACAGTGGCCTTAAGATGAACCCGCTCCAAATATGAAGGTAGATCTTTTAAAGAGGCATATCGACGTTATTTCGCATAAATACAGACACATATTTAAACATTCTACATTGCTATTTAACTCAAGTACACGTTTCATGCAGCAACAATATACTGATGCAATGAAAAACAAATATAGAAATATGACCGTATTCCGATGCGGGTCGGCTATGTTTAATAAGAGAAGAAGATGAATATCACGGCAGTACCCCAAGGTCATTGCCGGGTATTTATACCCTCCTCTGGTGGGTGCGCAAAGCACAAACGTTTTCCAGCTGGCCAGGAGTCGTGTTTTCTTTATTTGTAGTTTTATTCAGCCCTCGTTTGAAAATGAAAACACCAATGGCTAAAGCAAAAGAAGTATGTAGATATTACATATTACATTTCTGTTGTCGCCATCATTTTTATTATTTTGCGCTAATCCATTGATATCCTTATGCTAATATTTCCAAAACTAGAATCATAAAAATATTAACAATTTAATAATGTTAATAATGTTTTTGTAAGTTAGAGATTTAGATATAAATATAAAATCATTCTACTTGTGCAATTGCTGTTGGGATAAGAGTTTGAAGCACGGTTGATATTTTGTTGTGATTGTTGTTTGAACTTATATTTACAAATTTATATACGCGTAAATTAAGTGAAACACAGGCTCTTTAATGTTGTACGAACAATTAAAAAAACATGTATAAGACGATGAATTACGAATTTTACTTATTTTAATTTTCTTGTTTTACCTAATGAAGCACCTAACCAGCCGTCAATTATAAATTTTGTTTTATTATTTGATTTAATCATATGCGTCCATGCTCGTATAATTACATGAAACTGCAATACATGTAATTACAGTATGTGTATCTATTGTGAGCATTATAATTATTAAACACAGATTGTCAAGTTAATTGAAAAATATGTTGCGTGTTTTATTCAAGCGCAAATCGAAACTGTAATTGTATCAATAATGATTAATAAATCTTTTTTTTTCTTTTTTTTTTCAGATCATCAACTTATGTATTTAACTACCTTCTTTCTGATATATATTATGTAAACTGTGGTTAGTAGTATTACATTGTGTGTGTTGTTGTTGTTATCTTTCCGATGGATATATCGTAATGTACTGATTCAAATTCAGCAGTAGAAATATTAAAGGGAGACAAATCTGATATATCATTTGTTTGAAGAGTTTTTGTCCATAGCGTCTATACATTCAACCGACATATCGATGCTTCTTCGACAATAACATTTGCAATAACAACGTTAGCTTGCAGTGAAATAATAGTGAAGCATTTTTAAAACCATGGTCTTGTGGTATTGTTTTAAAAAGAACAAACTGGCAAACGTACATGTGTATATTATTGTATGGTATAAATAGTCGTTTTCATGAATACTTATCCGGAAGCGGCTTAAAAATAAGTAACGGACGGTATAGTAAAATTGATATTATTGAATGAAATATACATGTTTGTTTCGTTACGTAATTAATAAAGCTGTATACCGGCCATGCGACCATAACAGTGACCAGGGCCCGTATTCAGAAAGCTCCTTGGGGAAAACTTAAGAACATTTCTTAAATTCATGAAATTCTTCAAGTCAGATTCTGTTTCATGTATGTGTCTTTTTACAAAAAAAATGTTGTAAACTAGTAAATATTGTTAAAATATTTTATATTTTACTTTTTGTTTGAATGAAATCATTGGTTTTCACATTGAAAATTTGATCTAAAATGTTCACTTACTTACAACTTCAGTTAAGATTTCCAGGCTTTGGGAGCTTTGAGATACGGGCCCAGATTACATTTACTCAATGCATTCTGGGAATATAACTACTGATGTGGTTTCCTGATAAAATGCGTTTTGTAGTCGTTAGTTCGACTTCTACTACTGTTTTCTTTGTATTTAAATATAATATTTTATTGTTCTCAAAGATTCCTTGAACATATTGCTGTGACTCGAATCATTTTGTACATCAATTAATAGTAGTGCTATTTGTTCTATGTGCCCCTTTAATAAATCAAAACAATTTTCACGATTAAGATCGTCGAAATAATCATGGAAAATTTCAACGTATGTTTATTTTAAGAACAGCGATCAAAGCGATTTGTTTACCAGGAAATTGAGATTGTTCTATCGTTAAAATATGTATTATGAATTTTAGAATATGAATGATTTTATTCAAAACAGCTTGAAAGCTTAAGCCGTTTTCTAATAATACAGATGCAAGCCGGAAATAAGTAACTTCCATTTTAACAACATTTCACCATGTCAAAAGAAGTCAATAAAACTTAAATTTCGTCCATTTCAAAAGAACATGGACTTTGCAAAAGAGTATAATTATCTCGTAGAAAAAACAGCTGGTATTACGGAAGATAACCACTACAGCATCAAATATTATATTAAATTGCAGTTACGTTTCTTATTGAAAGTAAACAGATTGTTATCTCCCTTTATAAATCTTCAATTCAGGTAAATTTCACCTGCTTGTGGTTACAATATACGAATTCCAATCCTTATGTAATTTAATGTAAAAGCGATAACTTTGACCAAAAATAAATGCAACATTTTGCAAATAGGGACCCTCAAAACTATACCTTTTCTTAAAGAGCATTCTAAGCTGAATTGATAAAAGGGTATGTCATGTGTTATGTAAGAAAGAACTCGACACTAAACAAAGTTGACTGTTTTATCAACATCTTTTTAACGGCTGCTTTCTAGTTGAATGTTACCCGCCTCAGCGCAAGTGTCATACTGTAGTCTCCAATCTTAAAACATATCAGTGATTTATTTGTGCATACCAATGCTTACCCTACCAACACCTCCAAAAAAGAATATCAAAGCAAGTGTCTAAACCTAAAAACATGTCTTGGAGTTAAACTTGTTGATTTATTTAGAGAGTACAGCCCTACATCACTTATTTATTTAGTGTATTGTGACCTTGTTCCCTTTTTTTCATATCTCATCAACCTCCGATCAGGGTACCAGAATATCAATTAACAGACAAGTTGTCAGCAATATGTGAATATAACAATTTACAATGGGATAGAGTAAATAACACCATGGCTTCGTCAGAAATAGAATACATGCAGTTTAAAAACTGCGACGAAGAAGATAAAGCAATCGTGAGTTATTATAAAGAATATTTATATGTATTCCTGATATTAAAGTATGCGAACCTTTATATAACATTTACACTGAAAAACTATGAAGTTGGCTATGAGATCTGACATCTACATTCAGCTCTGAATTCGCTTCTTGTATAGCTAGCTCTGAGACCTACATTCAGCTATACATATTTACTACAAGGCAAATGAGGTCGATTGTAGTGCTGGCTCTGCATTCAGCTCTGAATTCAGCACTGCATTAGACAATGAAGGTGGTTTTGAAATCTGACATCGGCAACTAGCTCTGAATTCGCTTATTGTATAGCTAGCTCTGAGACCTACATTCAGCTATACACAAATTATACCATGCGAGGTCGAATGTAATACAGCTCTGTAAACACTTATGCGTCATACCACGCGTCTCTGTTTCAAAATAACACCGCATCGAATACAGGCCTGGCTCTGTATTCAGCTCTGAATTGAAAGCCTGTTATAGAAACAAATATGCGTCATACCACTAGTCGCTGTTTCAAAATCAACCGAAAATAACACCGAATCGAATACAGACCTGGCTCTGAATTCAGCTCTGTATTCAGCTCTGAATTAAAAGTTTATTATACAAACACATATGCGTCTTTCCACTGGTCGCTAATACACAATGAACCCAACACTGCAACGAATACAGATCTGGCTCTGAATTCAGCTCTGTTTTCAGCTATGCATTTTAGCTTATTACAGAAACACACATGCGTTATACCGATAGTTGCTGTTTCTAAAGGACCCCAAAATAAAACCGGATCGAATACAGACCTAGCTCTAAATTCAGCTCTGTATTCAGCTCTGAATTGAAAGCTGTTAGAGAAACAAATATGCGTCATATCACTAGTCGCTGTTTCAAATCTACGCAGAATAACACCGAATCGAATACCAACGTGGCTCTGAATTCAGCACTGTATTCAGCTCTGAATTAAAAGTCTGTTATCGAAAATAATATGCGTCTTACCACTAGTCGCTGTTTCAAAAGAAACCGAAAATAACACCGAATCAAATACACACCTGGCTCTGAATTCAGCTCTGTATTCAGCTCTGAATTGAAAGTTTATTATACAAACACATATGCGTCATACAACTGGTCGCTAATACACAATGAACCCAACACTGCAACGAATACAGATCTGGCTCTGAATTCAGCTCTGTTTTCAGCTATGCATTGTTAGCCTATTACAGAAACACACATGCGTTATACCGATAGTTGCTGTTTCTAAAGGACCCCAAAATAAAACCGGATCGAAGACAGACCTAGCTCTGAATTCAGCTCTGTATTCAGCTCTGAATTGAAAGCTGTTATAGAAACACATATGCCTCATACAACTTGTCGCTCTTTCAAAAGGAACCCGTTTTGAAACAACGACTTGTAGTATGACGCACATGCGTTTCTATGATAAACTTTCAATTTAGAGATGAATACAGAGTTGAATCCAGAGCCAGGTGTGTATTCGATTCGCAGTTTTTTTGGGGTTCGTTTTGAAACAGCGATTAGTGGTATGACGCATATTTGTTTCTATGACAGGTTTTCAATTCAGAGCTGAATACAGAGCTGACTTCAGAGCTAGGTCTGTATTCGATTCGGAGTTATTTTGGTATGTCGCATATATGTTTGTATAATAAACTTTCAATTCAGAAATGAATACAGAGGTGAAATCAGCAGCAGGTCTGTATTAAATCCGGTGTGGGTTTTTTGGTTCTTTATGAAACGGCGTCAAGTGGCTTGACGCATATTTGTTTCTATGACAGGCTTTCAATTCGGAGCTGAATACAGAGCTGAATTCAGAGCCAGATCTGTATTCAATGCGGTGTAATTTTGAGTTCATTTAGTATTTGCGACATTGTATGACGCAAATGTGGTTGTATAATAAACTTTCAATTCAGAGCTGAATACAGAGCAGAGTTCAGAGCCAGCTCTGCATTCGATTCTGTGTTATTTTGAGTTCGTTGTGAAACAGACATTTGTAGTATGACGGACATGTGTTTGTATAATAAACTTTCAATTCAGAGCTGAATACAGAGCAGAGTTCAGAGCCAGGTCTTTATTCGATCCGGTGTTATTTTGTGTCCTTTGGAAGCAGCAACAAGTGGTATGTCGCATATGTGTTTGAATAATAAACTTTCAATTCAGAGCTGAATACAGAGCAGAGTTCAGAGCCAGGTCTTTATTCGATCCGGTGTTATTTTGTGTCCTTTGGAAGCAGCAACAAGTGGTATGTCGCATATGTGTTTGAATAATAAACTTTCAATTCAGAGCTGAATACAGAGCTGAATGCAGAGCCAGGTCTGTATTCGATACGGTGTTTTTTGGGGTTCTTTTTGAAACAGCTATCAGTGGTAGGACGCATATGTGTTTCTATAATAGGCTTTCACTTCAGAGCTGAATACAGAGCTGAATCAAGAGCTAAATCCAGAGCCAGGTCGGTATTTGATGCGGGGTTAATTTGGGTTCATATTGTATTAGCGATAGTTGTATGAAGCGTCTGTGGTTGGATAATAAACTTTCAATTCAGAGCTAAATACAGAACTGATTCCAGAGCCAGGTCTGAACTTGATTCGTTGTTATTTTGGGTTCGTTTTGTTTTCGCGGCTAGTGGTGTGACTGTTCTGTGTATATAGAATAAAGTTTCAATTCAGAGCTGAATTCAGAGCCAGGTCTGTATTCGATGCGGTGTTGGGTTCATTTTGTATTAAAGAATAGTGGTATGACGCATACGTGTTTGTACAATAAACTTTCAATTCAGAGCTGTACACAGAGATGAATTGAGAGCCAGATCTGTATTCGATCCGGTGGTGTGTTTTTTTGTTGATGTTGTTCTTTTTGAAACAGCGTCCAGTAGTATGACGCATATTTGTTTCTATAATAGGCTTTCAATCCAGAGCTGAATACAGAGCTGTATCCAGAGCTAGGTCTGTATTCGATTCGATGTTATCTTGGGTTCATTTTGTATTAGCAACTTGTTGTTTCTCGCATATTTGGTTGTATAATTAACTATCAAATCAGAGCTGAATACAGAGCTGAATTAGTGCTAGGTATGTGTTCAATTTGTGTTATTTTGGGTTCGTTTTGTTTAAAGCGCAACTGTTATGACGGTTATGTGTTTCTATAATAAAATGTTAATTCAGAGCTGAATACACAGCTGAATTCAGAGCCAGGTCTGTATTCGATGCGGTGTTGGGTTCATTTTGTATTAGCTACTAGTGTAGTGACGCATGTGTTTCTATAATAAACTTTCAATCCATAGCTTAATTCAGAGCCAGGAACTCAGATCCAGATCTGTATTCGATTCGGTGTTTTTTCGGGTTCGTTTTAGCGACTAGTGGTATGACGCATATGTGGTTGTATGATAAGCTTTGAATTCAGAGCTGAATACAGAGCTGAATTTAGAGCCAGGTCTGTATTAGATGCCATGTTGGGTTTATTTTGTATTAACGACTAGTGTTAAGACACATATGTTATTTTTGGTTTCATTTGAAACTCCGACTTGTATTAATACGCATATCTGTTTCTATAATTAACTTTCAATTCAGAGCTGAATACAGAGCTGAATCCATAGCCAGGTCTGTATTCGATCCGGTTTAAATTTATTTGCTTTGTATGACAGCGTGTGTTTGTATCAAGCAAGTGTATTTTCTATCATGTGCATTCAATACAGAGCTGAAAACTGAGCTGAATTCAGAGCAAGGTCTGTACTCGATGCAGTGTTATTTAGGATTCCTTGTGAGATAGCGTCTAGAGGTATGACGCATATGCGTGTCTAAAATAATCTTTCAATTCAGAGCTCAATACAGAGCCAGGTCTGTATTCGATGCGGTGTTATTTTCAATTCATTTTCTATAACCGACTAGTGTTAAAACGCATATGTTTTTCTATAATAAACATTCAATACAGAGCTCAATACAAAGCTTAACCCAGAGCCATTTCTGTCTTCGATCCCGTGTTATTTCGGGTTCCTTTTGAAACAGCGATAGGCGGAATGAAGCATATTTATTTCTATAGTAGGCTTTCAATACAGAGCTGATTTCAGAGCTAGGTCTGTATTTGTTGCGGTGCTATTTTGGGTTCATTTTGTATAAGCGACTTGAGTTATGACGCATATATGTTTCAATAGAAGGCTAACAATGTAGAACTGAATACAGAGCTGAATCCAGAGCCAGGGCTGTATTTGATCCAGTGTTATTTGGGGTTCCTGTTGAAATAGCAACTAAGGGTATGACGCATGCGTTTCTATACTAAATTTCAATTCATAGCTAAATGCAGAGCTGAATTCAGAGCCAGGTCTGTATTCGATGCAGTGTTATTTTCAATTCATTTTTTTAATAAGTCACTTGTGTTATAACTCATATGTGTTTCTATAATACATTTCAATTCAGAGCTCAATAAAGAGCTGCACCCAGAGCCAGTTCTGTTTTTGATCCAGTATTATTTCGGGTTCCTTTTGAAATAGCGACAGGTGGTATGTCGCACATGACATTTTGTGTTTCTATAATAAGCTTTCAATTCAGAGCTGAATACAGAGCTGAATCCAGAGCCAGGTCTGTATTCGATCCGGCGTCTCTCGTGTTGATTTATTAACATCATGTAGTGTTCCGGCGAAAATGAGTCACCTCTCTTCTGATTGCGATACGGAGCTGAATTCAGAGCTGAATACAGAGGCAGCTCTGTATTCGTTCTTGTGTTAATTAGATAAGTTTTATAAGATCATTAAGATCATGTAGCGATCTGGCGCAAATATGTTTCATCGCATGGGCTTGCAATGCGGAGCTGAATTCCGAGCTAAATACTGATCCAGCTCTGTATTCGTGCTGGTGTTATTTTGATAATGTTTATAACAGCCTGTGGTGGTATTGTGCAAACCTGTTCTCTATCAGAGGCTATCAATACGGAGCTGAAATCAGAGTTGAATTCCGAGCTGAATACAGAGCCAGGTCTGCATTCGATTTGGTGTTAGTTTTGGTTGTTGTGTTTTATAACAGCAGGTAGTTGTTACGAGAAAGTGTTTTCGATCATAGGCTTTCAATGCGGAGCTGAATTCAGAGATGAATTCGGAGCCAGGTCTGTTTTCAGTCTGGTGTTATTGTGGAGGCTTTTGGTACCAGCGAGAAGTGGTTTGACGCAAATGACTTCTATCATAGGCTTCCAATGCAGAGCTGAATTCAGAGCTGAATTCAGAACCAGATCTGTATTTGATACGGTTAATTTTGTTGATTTATTAAGATCATGTAGTGATCTGGCACACATATGTTACCACTCATATGCTTGCAATGCGGAGCTGTTTTCAGAGCTGAATACAGAGCCAGCTCTGTATTCGTTCTAGTGTGTTTTTTTAAAATAGTTTTTATAACAGCTTGTGGTGGTATCGTGCAAATGTTCTCAATCATAGGCGGAGCTGAATTAAATGCTAAATACAGAGCCTGGTCTGCATTCGATTCGGTGTTATTTTTTATTGATGTTGTTTTATAACAGCCAGTGGTTGTTACGGAAAGTTTTTTCTATCTTAGGATTTTAAAAGCGGAGCTGAATTCAGAGCTGAATACAGAGCCAAGCCTGTATTCGATACTGTGTTGTTGTTTTTAGTTGATTTATTACTACCATGTAATCATCTGACGCGAATAAATTACCACTCATAGGCTTGCAATGCGGAGCTAAATTCAGAGCTGAATACAGAGCCAGCTCTGTATTCGTTCTGGTGTTATTTTGATAGTTTTATAACACCTTGAAGTGGTTTTGTGCAAACCTGTTCTCTATCATAGACTTACAATGCGCAGCTGAATTCAGAGCTGAATACATAGCCAGCTCTGTATTCGTTCTGGTGTTATTTTGATATTTTTTAATAACAACCTGTTGTGGTATTGTGCAAATGTGTTCTCTAGCATATGCTATCGATTCGGAGCTGTATTCAGAGCTAAATACAGAGCCAGGTCTGTATTCGATACAGTGTTTTTCCTTGTTGATTTACTAATACAATGTAGTCATCTGACGCAAATAAGCTAATGTGTATAATACTAATACATATTTTCGATTTCTTTACAAACTCTAAACATATCATTAGCGATTTGCCGAAGATAATTAATATACAAAAAGAAAACACACCTGTTAACATGCACCTAATTTTGAATTGAAGGAAATACAAGGTCTCGAAAAGTATGAAAATGTAAGCGACCCTTCAATTTGAGTAGTAGTTTCCGAAACTACCGCATTTTACGTTTTAAATAGATACAATATATTTGATTAAACTGTTTATTTTAGTGATTTAAACTTGCACAGAAACCATCGCGTTTAACTTAAATCCACATTCTTAATTTTAGCGCCAAAAGTATAGTGTAAAATGGAACTTGTTAAGTCTCGTTTAAATTTTCACACGCGTTGGGTATGCAGAACAATTGAGTCAACAGACGGTCTAGGACGCGCACCGCTTCACACCTCAAAGGGATTGAAAGATTAAAGTACACAATTGAAGCGTGTCGTGGGAAAACCGGACTTAATGCATGTGCGTAAAGTGCACTTCGCACAGGCTAAATCCTGGACGACACTTTATTTGGTTTCCCACGAAATGCCTCTAATATTATCAGTGCGTTTAAATGTGTTCATGTGGAGGACGTCAACCAGTATTGTAGCACAAAACTTGCTAAACAACCCCAAAATATGCAAATCAAAGACAACATATTCGTTATCTCTATGTATCTCGCGCGCATTACAAAGCAGAAAAAAACAGAATGAAAAAGGTTCATTTTCATAGAAATACAGGCGAAGAGTTTTCAAAATGTAAACATTTCGTTGCAGATTGAGCCCGAGGCACGGAAGCACAAGAAGAACAAAAGAAGGCAGCAGGCCATTCTGTCAGGGCTGCAGTACAAGGTGGATGACAACCCGCCCTGGATCACTACCATCCTACTTGGCTTCCAGGTACGATCGTTGTCACGTGGGTGACGGTAATTCCAAATGTCGTTATTAGAATATATCGTCCCTTGAAAGTCAGATAGTGTCATCAGCACATGAGCAAAGAAGGCTGATAGCCCCACCTGGCTTTCTGTATGTCTATTTGATGGGATACTCCTAGTTGTGCCATCCAGTCATCATTCGAAAAGTCGCATTGTCATATGTTTATGTCTGGTTTTCATGTAAGGACACTTGTGGGCTTCATTAAAATCATATGTACTCAGTAAGGTTGGTTAAAAGTTATAATCTAGGCAGTACTGATATTAGTAACCGCACTTGGGTTCAGTCTGGATGTCGTATGTCCTGTCTAAGGTTGGTTTTCTAGGCAGTCCGCGTTACGATCGTTATCGCGTTTTCGTGAGGTCAGTCTGAAAATATATAATATGCTTGGTTTTCAGTAGGGATGGGACCGAATACTGAAATCAATATTCTAATATTCGTTTTAGGTATTCGAATATATTCGAATATTCGTTTTGTAAATACTACTATATACGGCACTCTGTCCGAATATGTATCTATCCGAAATATGTATACGACGTGTACGTAGTTGTATTACCTTGTTTCATTGGTAAATGAGCGATATAACTTTGTGAGTGTTAGGCAAATATAAAGAAATGTAAGATATTGTTAAATGTATTGTTAATTAATTTGTTAATCGTTCCGTTTTTTTTCTTCAGAACCATGAAGCTTGTATCTGCTGTGCAGATTACACGTTTCCTGGGTGTTGTCTAATGACCGCGTAAGGTACTTCCAAGCACGTGATGGTGGCATTGTTTATTGATAAAGACTCTTGTATAATATACGGTGTTGATATAATGGAGAATAATTTACAAGTGACGTATATTAAGACTGACCAGATCATCCTAGGACTCCCCTGAGCGCACAGTCCTTTGTGCAGGGGATACAACGTCCATGAGACACCTCTCGTACTGCTGAGTCTGTACAAAACCGGAATACTCCACAGACGCCAAATTTGAACAGGGCTCCAGATGCCAGCAGCCATCCCCACTAGGCCAGAGGGGGGGTCGAATCACTCTCTAATCTGGAAGAGAAAAACATAAAATTAGGAACCTTAAACGTTAGTGGACTCAAGAAAAGACTCAATTACCCAGAATTCACTGAACTCATTAGTAATTACGACATATTTTGTATCTCGGAAACCCACACTGATGAACATGATATTATTAAAATAAATAACTATGAATATTTAGCCAAACACAGAGAACAGGAGTATAAGCGTAAATCTGGTGGCATTGGTATATTTGTTAAAGACCAACTTACTTCCTCAATTAAAGTCCTACAATCAAACTCTGAATATGTACTATGGATATCCATTTGCAAATCATTAGCGAAACTTGATGAAAATATTATAATAGGAGCTGTATATGTTCGACCCGAAAACTCCAAATTTTTCAACGATGACGAGTTTATGGCCTTTGAAAATGAAATCTCTCAAAAATGTAATGAACATAAATATGTAATTCTTGCAGGAGATTTCAAAAGCAGAGTTGGAAGCATGAAAGATTACATAACTACAGATCCCCATTTAAATTACATTTTCGATATTGATGATGATATACAGAGCCAACTTGACAAATATAAAACCCTTGAACAATTATCTATCCCACTTATTCGTACTTCTAAAGACCATCGAACAAATACCATGGATTCCGACTTATTGATTTATGCAAAAATAACAACATTTTTATCCTCAATGGAAGATTATCATTAGGTAATGATTGTGCTATCTTAACTTTCAGAAATAAATCTACAATTGATTATGTAATTGCTTCATCTGATTGCTTTTACTTTCTCTCAGATTTTCATATCATTGAAACAGATTCACTGTTCTCAGATGGTCATAATGCCCTCACTTTGTCCATAAACATACCACACAGAAAATGCTCCAATATTTCCACCAAAAATCTAAGTGACATGAATCTGAAACGAAAATGGAATCCTGACTTGTCCAACCAATTTGTTAACAATATTAACCTTAACATAATAGACCAAATACTCTTGCAAATTAACACTTACCCACAATCACAGCAGACAATTGAGCACATAACCGATCAACTCCAATCAGTATTCCATCAAGCTTCCACCAGCACATACCCTGAAAATAAAAAACGATTTCATTATAATAGACCAGAAAACAATAAACCATGGTTTGGTCCTCAATGTTCTAAAGCACGAAAAAATTATCATACTGCCAAAAATGACTACACAAGAAACAAAACTATAGACAACAAACAAAGAATGATCAATGCCAGTAAGGAATATAAACGCACCATGAACTACCACATTAATGCCAGCAAACATAACATGTCAAATAAACTTCGTTCAATGTCCGACAAAAATCCTAAACAGTACTGGTCCTTTTTAAATAAACTTAAACCAAAAACTAAAGTTAAAACTAGACCCACATTAGATGAATTTCATGATCACTTCAAAGAAATTAATACCAGCACAATCGATGACAATCGCTTCAATGACACAAACTCCCATCTACAAAATGACACAAGCAACAGGCTTAATACCCCAATTACTGAAGAAGAAATAGAAAAATGTATCACAAAGCTTAAAAATTCTAAAACACCTAGCCCATTTGACAATATTTTAAATTAGTATATCAAGTCCACTAATCATCTACTTATGCCTGTTTACCATAAACTATTTAACTGTGTACTGGAAACAGGGTTCATTCCACAAAGCTGGCTAAATGGAATAATCATACCTATATTTAAAAACAAAGGTGACCCTAAAGATCCTAATAACTACCGACCAATTACTATCCTCAGTTGTCTAGGTAAACTTTTTACTTCCATACTCAATGAAAGATTAAACAAATTCCTTAATGAAAATAATATTTTAGATGAAAATCAAGCTGGCTTTAGGAAAGGCTACTCTTGCTCTGACCATATTTTTACATTACATTCATTGATCGAAATACTGAAAAAAAGAAAACAAAAACTATTCTGCGCCTTCATTGATTTTTCACAAGCATTCGACAAGGTTTGGCGAATTGGCTTATGGCACAAACTTATTAAACAAAATATAAATGGCAAGTTTTTACATTTAATTCAAAACATGTACAACAATATCAAATCTAGTATCTCTATTAACGGCAATATTTCAGAACCCTTCGTATCAGAAATTGGCGTTAGACAAGGCCAAAATCTATCTCCAATTCTTTTTTTCCATCTTCTTAAATGACCTTCAAACACATATGCACCTCAATGGCTCAACTGGCATAGAACTAAAAAATCCCCTGGATTTGTCTCTTTGGCTAAAACTACTTATTCTACTTTATGCTGATGACACTGTGATTTTATCTGATTCAAAATAGACTTCCAAAATAGTTTAAATACCTTCCATAAATACTGTGATAACTGCATTTAAAAATAAACCTTAGCAAAACAAAAATTGTAATATTTGGTGCAAGACAACTACAAAACTTCCATTTCACATTAGGTGACATCCCGGTAAAAATCACTGACCGTTACCACTACCTAGGCATTACCCTTTCCAGCAATGGTTCTTTCCTCAATGCACGGAACAAGCAACAAAAGCAATGCACCTTCTATATACTAGAGCAAATAATGCAGAGCTACCTATTGATTTAATTCTTAAACTTTTCGACCACACTGTTTTACCAATTTTAATCTATGGCTCAGAAATTTTTGGTTTTGAAAATGTAGATATCTTGGAGAAAGTCCATAATAACTTTCTTAGAAAAATTACGAATGCTCGGAAATCAACCCCAATGGCTTTTTTATATGGTGAACTTGGCAGATACCCTATAGCAATTAACATCAAAAGTCGCATGATCTCTTTTTGGAAAAGAATCTTAATAGGCAAAGATCAGAAATTATCTATCCAAATCTGTAAATACATGATGAACTTGCCAATCTCAAATTTTAAATGGGCCAACAAAATTAAAGAAATCCTCACCTCAGTAAACTTAAGTAACTTATGGGATAACCAATTCCTAACAACCCAAAATAATATTTGCCGCTTAGTCAAAGCCAAATTATTAACCCAATTCAAAACCCAATGGCACAATCAACTACAGCAAACACATAAGGGACAAATATATACCAGTTTCAAACAAACTCCATCCTTTGAAGACTACTTTATAAAACTTACAAAAACTGAATATGCATACCTCTTTAAATTTAGAACTGAAAATCACTGGTTACCAGTTGAAACCGGTCGATACGATGGAACCCCATTTGAGGAAAGAATATGCAGACTTTGTAACTCTGGTCAAGTTGGCTCCGAACATCACTATCTACTAAACTGCGATTTCTTTAAATCTGAAAGAGAACAATTCTTAGGACATGATCTTTATCATGCTACTCTTATTAAAATCCTAACATCTAATTCCTTACAACTATTACAGAATACAAGCAAATTTATTCGCTTCATATTCAGTAAGTTTAAGCGATAGCAAGTTATCTATTTAACTACCTGTTTTTACCCATGCCACCATTTACTTTAATTAGAAATATATGCATGTAAATATAAACTGTGCAATGTAAATAATAACTTCATTCTGTATTTGTACCAAATGATAACTGCATAATTATATGTCAATATTAACGTAAGATTGCTATATACTTATACTCATATAACAGAATTAGTTGCAGCATTATATAAGAGTAGTACAAAATGGTACCACTCAAGTACAAGTGTTAACATTTTAAATATTTTTGCCTGCTATATTGATATTATATTTCAATTAAGGCAATGGAAACAATTGTTGCATTCTAAATGAGTACAACTGATACCTATATTTCACCTACAATCCTGTTTCTTTATCCTAATTAATCTAGCAGTTCTAGTACATAAATTAATAATTATACTTTTGTTACTTCCCTTTAAACTTATCCAGCACACAAATTATAATTTGCTTTTGCCCCATCAGTCATTTAATGTTAACCCCTCAGATAATGGCATTCTCCATTGTAATCCTGCAATGCAAAGCTGATTAGAGTAATTACCACACACAATAGGTCCTCCATCTTGCCTTTGTGTTCAACATCGACCTCGCGTGCAGGTGCACTCAAGCGTAAATCAGGACAAAAATAACTGCTGTTGACTGAAACCGTTACAAAGCTAGCTCCAGCACCATAAACGCTAACGCACACAGTCTTTCGCAACAACATGTCTTTTAAGTATTGATAATGAATTAAATTTCTGACGCAAAATGTAAACCTTTTAAAACGCGTAGTCGTTTCAATTTCTCAATCCGAAACGCCGCGTGCAAACGAAAATACATCACCGCACAACTATTATCACAAACCACTAATTATTTTTACCAGTGCTAGTATTAAAATGCTCTTATAGAACTATACTATTATTTGTGTCTTAAATGCCACGATTATGATGATTATGATAACTATGACGATTATCATTATTATGATTAGTATGATGATTTTGAATATGATATGATAATGATTGTTATAATTTTATCAAGTTTTTGGTATTTTGATTTTGATTATAGATCTCACATTATTGCTATTATTATTATTATTATCATATGTTCCGACTATGTATCTTATTATTTAAATACCCCCCGTATATCATCTACACAATTGTGTTAACGTACAAATTATCGGAAGTTACTAATTTACTAACAATTTTGCTTTTTTATATTGCCCTAATTGTATATGTTATATACTTGGGTGAAAATAAAAGTCTTGTTCTGTTCTGCTAATTTTGTTAAGAATTTGATTGGCTGATAATGGATTCATTTTGATTGGTTTACTTAGAGAGTAATTGTAATTTACTGTAAACAAGTTAACCGTATAGATGTCACTTAAGGATAATAAACAACAATGGACGCCTTGTGCAAACTGTGAAACCGTTATCACAATATGGCCCAGTTTTGTTATTTGTGGATACAATGCGTCATGTTCGCGCCTCCTACAAACCGTTAATTCGCGGCCCTTGTCAAGACGTGGACCCCCCTGCCAATTATCAATTGTCGTTAATTGGACATGTTTGGCATGTGTTGTAAAAACGTTAGACTGCCCCCGCCCACCTGCTAGGCAGGAAATACGACTGGAATTCATGTTAACTTTCCAATCAAACTGGAAAAAAGCATGACTTTAAACAAAAATTTGTTCTTCAATTTAATGTGAAAATCGAATATTCGTATTCGTTTTTTTATATTCGAATATTATCCAATATTCGAATATTCGAGTATTCGGTCCCATCCCTAGTTTTCAGTTATTTACGTGGTACCTGTTATGATCGTAGTCGTGTTTTCGCGAGTTAAGTGCGAAAGTATAAGTTTGGTTTCCAGAGATGTACGTGGGATGCGTTCTGATAGTAGTTATACGTTCTTATGAGGTATGTCTGAAAATCGTGCATCGTGTGCAAGTCTGCCTATCACGGGCATATGTACTGGCATATGTTATGATCAAAGTTTCGTTACGGTGGTGGGGGTCGTTCTGAAAAACGATTATGTTACGACTTGGCGGTCGTTTGATTCATGCATTTCCGCGCCTGTTTTTTTTCTGATATCACCGTAAAAGCTCTAACACATTCACTTATTTTCGATAGGCAAACCTGATTTTTCTGTCGCATCTTGACATTTCCAGAGATTAGAACAAGACTAAAAACACTGGATACTTATAAAACATAAAACTGAAACTATGAACAACTCGAGACCTGATGGCTATAATATTCTTCCTGCTATTATATACTGACTGATCCTATACTGAACAATTAAAACAAGTAAAACAGAGCTATATTGATCATAGCTGTATTAAAGTGCCAATTAACTAATAATGCACACATTGTAATCATTTTTAGAATTATATAAAATGGGTATTACCGGAAGTACGGAGATTTGAAATCGATCTTGACGTTAACGTTAATTACATTGACGTTCAGTTAACTAAAATAGATGTTGGTTTTGAATATGTGTGGCAGTCTGTGGAAAACTGCCAATAACATTTGCGCTACGTCCAAACATATGTTAAGAGGTGCACTGCAGTATGTTGAATGCCTAGTTGATATTCAAGCGTATAATAGCAACATTTATTGAGCATGAAAGTTCAGATGTACAAAACATTTCAAGTCACCGTTCGCAATACGCGGGTTAAAATATCTTTATGCTTGAATAGTACTCAGCCCTCGAAATAGTAATTTGCAACAATCACATACGTGATAATGCAGAATATCGTCAGGATGATATATAAATCTATAAATAAACCTTGTAGTATATAAGATTTATTATAAAATAGCACAAACTTCGACGAAATAAACAAAAAATATATAATAATGAGGCGTGTCGTGGGGAAACCGGACTTAATGCATGTGGGTCAAGTGTCGTCCAGGATTAGCCTGTGCAGACCGCACGGACTAATCCAGGACGGCACTTTCCGCTTTTATGGTATTTTCTGTTTCAAGGTAGTCTCTTCTAAACATGAATCCACTGTAGGCGGAAAGTGTCGTCCCGGATTAGCCGTTGCGGACTGCACAGGCTAATCCGGGACGACACTTTATGCACATGCATTAAGCCCGGTTTTCCCACAACACGTCTCTATTATTTCAATACATAAATACATAAAGTAAATACTTTCAAATTGTTTTGTCTCTAAGTATCATAGTTATGGATTGTCAGTATTGTGCTTGTAGGCATAGACATAAAAGATAAAGCAAGTGAGAAATTAAATTGTGTCTTGTATATTACATGTGTATGTTTCAAGCATAAAACGTGAAATTAGTATCGCATATTGCGAACATAATATCTAGAACTATAACTGGAGTTCTTTGTTTCAAGAGCGGCGCAGAAAATGCCAACGTCATAATAGTATGTTGGAACCCTTGTTAAAGCACACTGTATAGGAGAAATATCGATCTTCGTCTGAGGAGCTTGTCTGGTAGCATCGATTGGCGGTCTTCTAAGAACAGTTTCCGATCACGAGGGCTCGACGTGCTAATGCAATCACGTGACCAATCGTTCTGGCACTAAATAGCTGGGCACTTAAATGCCTTCGCTGAAAAAAAAATACAATGAGGCTAAATGTTGAAATTGTCTTAAACTATAAATAAAGGGCTGGCATCATACCCAACTTGGTAAGATTTCAACTACAGACTGAACACACTATTAGTATATCGGTACCACAAGGCATTTACACTGGCAAATCACTGAAAGGTTCCCCATGGGGAACCGAGATCGGCCTTTACAGAATTGTTGAACAAAGGTCAAAAGATAATTAAATTTAAAACAGTGCTATTTGGTTCTGGCGATGTATCTCTTGTATCATCAATTTGCATTTACAGATGATTCATTTTGATCCATTTAATTTGAAATGGCTTAACCAAATCTTTCCCTTGGAAATGTCTCGCTTAGTTGCCATGTAGTTCTATAAGTATAATGGCGTAAAAGGTTTTCAAGTGCGTTTCTTAATATAATGCATATCTATATACATGTATTGAAATTTAATCGATGCATACGAGGCATTTCTTTATGGAAGTTTATACATAGAGCTCGTACGGCTTAACTGATCTACTTGATATTAAATGAACATTGTATTCCAAATAACATATTTCCGCTTACCGTTTTTCTTGGTACATGTTTAAACTTACGTATGTCTTTAACACGTCATTTTTACACTTAAAACAGATCTTTGTATACAACTAAACGTGTATATTCAACTGCATTGGCATCCAATACAAATTAAAGAGTATGTCTCGTTTAACGGTCATCGACGAAAGGCATTATTTTTGTGTCAATTAAAATACCCAATTGATTAAACAGTATCATGAAATAAGCAATAATTATAAAATAAAATAAAACCGATTTACCAGACTGTTCAATAATCAGAAACGTGTGTGTATGTTTATATGCATTTGAGTTAAACACCATTTTGAATGTATGAATTACGAGTAATATCTTGCTTAACATCAACGGCAGTGTTTTTTTTTCATCGTTGGGGGAAAGGTGGCGGGGCCCTGCAGATGAGGAATTTTATGGCAAAAGGGGAAATGATTTTTTAGAAAAGCATTATTGTATTTTTATATTCTATTTTGTTACAAATATTCATGAATTGTTTTGCTACAAATGATAACTAACATCATGAACAAACTTGGTTTGATTAACAATTGCTGGGACTGTTTACAATTTTTTTTATATCTTAGTCAGTTTTTGTCCGATTTTGGTCAAGTTTTTGTCAAAATAAAGCTTACATTTCTGAGAGGGGAATTCTAAGGGGAAAAATATATACCTTTTAAGCATGGCAATGGGGCCGAATTTCGGCGCCAAATTGCCCATAAAAAAACACTGGAACGTTACCGACTAAGACCTAAGTCCCTGTAGGTAGTATAATTGTGAATTCTTGCATGCACCGAATAATAATATTTTCATAGTATAAATTCAATATATACATCCCTATAAACCAATTTATATTTAGGTTGGATATGTTGAATTCTGTCATATGTCCACTAACACATGTACGTCGCTAAAACATCTACGGCTATACAAAACGAAATATTCCCGTTTAGTATTATATTGTGGTATAACGCATCACCGATAGATCTATTACTATTTTAATACATTTTAATTTTGTTGTCTGATGAACTTGGTCAATTAAACATTTTAACTTATTTATTTTATTGTTGAAATAGATACAAAGGTTGATACCATTTTATTCACATACGAAGACTGTATAGTAATAATTTAGAAACAGCTAACCAAATGTCATAATCAACGCCATTATTAAAGATACGTGTTCTTAGATGCGAACAAAGAAAGTTATTTTTAAAGCGAGGTTAGGTCGGCTGGTGGTACTATAGGATTCCGTTGTTTATTCCAATAATCATCGACCTACGCCTGCAGACAAAGCCAGCGTATTGCGTAACTGAAAAGTGTTCTTTCTAGTGCAAGTAACTTAACGATACCGCTGTTGCTAATAGTCCATTCTTTTTATGAAACAACGATAAATCATACTAAATAACATCATCTGTGTCAGACAAATATATAGCATGGTAATTAAAGTCAGTTTGCAGTACTCACCAAAAGAAAAATAATGTATAATTATTAGGATAATTGAATTAATTCGTTTGCAAATCGTTGTAAACTTTCTATATGCCAATCATATTGGTAACGATATCAGATATAAACCCCGTCTATTAAATGCCCGCCTATGTCCATATTCTTCTGTTGGGACCCATTGTAAGGTCAGATTTAAGTTGGGGCTTAAATTAGTTTGTTTTTAGTGCACTTATTTTCATTTACAAGTTTGATTACGTCAGTGGTGGAGAAACTTTAAACCATTGGCCGTTGAGTAAGAAACATGTAGGCGCGAACATAGTTTTATATGTATTGTCTATTGTACATGTGTGTATTTCAAGATGGCTGCACTCACTGGCCTTAATACAACTGTCAACACAGATTAAATATATATTCTGAGTCATGTATTTGTCATGCACATGTATAATTGTGTATGTTATTATGTATATTTGCTCGTTATTTATAGATCCTCAATGTACAATTTAAAAATATATACGAAATAAAAGCAACATATTACATATGTACTGCTGCCTAGACGGCGGTGCCTTTGATATTAAATCTATTGCGTTTGTTAACACACATACAATCACATCTAAATAAATATCGATAACCATTATAAATCGTGTGATTTTTTAACATTGTTCTTTACATGTATGAATAGAGCTAAGCGTGCTCAATTGACTCATACTGAACGACTTTTGTCCATTCAAAGATTCATTATGCTAAACGAAGTTAATGGGCATTTGCATAACAATCTATAA
This sequence comes from Congeria kusceri, assembly GCA_027627225.1. NCBI lineage: Eukaryota > Metazoa > Mollusca > Bivalvia > Myida > Dreissenidae > Congeria > Congeria kusceri. Next base: position 49,558,193 of record CM051029.1, on the reverse strand, counting down.
CTTTAATCCGGAACTTCCATAAGTTTCGTATGTATCTACTGAATGTCAATACAACGCTCGACTATTTCAGTCCTACCTGATGTTGCTAAGCTTTAATATGCCGCTTACCAAATTCCAATACAACGCTCGACTATTTCAGCACTACCTGATGTTGCTTAACTCCAATCTTGCCACTTACCAAATTCCAATACAACGCTCGACTATTTCAGCACTACCTGATGTTGCTTAGCTCCAATCATGCCACTTACCAAATTCCAATACAACGCTCGACTATTTCAGCACTACCTGATGTTGCTTAGCTCCAATCTGGCCACTTACCAAATTCCAATACAACGCTCGACTATTTCAGCACTACCTGATGTTGCTTAGCTCCAATCTGGCCACTTACCAAATTCCAATACAACGCTCGACTATTTCAGCACTACCTGATGTTGCTTAGCTCCAATCATGCCACTTACCAAATTCCAATACAACGCTCGACTATTTCAGCACTACCTGATGTTGCTTAGCTCCAATCTGGCCACTTACCAAATTCCAATACAACGCTCGACTATTTCAGCACTACCTGATGTTGCTTAGCTCCAATCTGGCTACTTACCAAATTCCAATACAACGCTCGACTATTTCAGCACTACCTGATGTTGCTAAGCTCCAATCTGGCCACTTACCAAATTCCAATACAACGCTCGACTATTTCAGCACTACCTGATGTTGCTTAACTCCAATCTTGCCACTTACCAAATTCCAATACAACGCTCGACTATTTCAGCACTACCTGATGTTGCTTAGCTCCAATCATGCCACTTACCAAATTCCAATACAACGCTCGACTATTTCAGCACTACCTGATGTTGCTTAGCTCCAATCTGGCCACTTACCAAATTCCAATACAACGCTCGACTATTTCAGCACTACCTGATGTTGCTTAGCTCCAATCTGGCCACTTACCAAATTCCAATACAACGCTCGACTATTTCAGCACTACCTGATGTTGCTTAGCTCCAATCATGCCACTTACCAAATTCCAATACAACGCTCGACTATTTCAGCACTACCTGATGTTGCTTAGCTCCAATCTGGCCACTTACCAAATTCCAATACAACGCTCGACTATTTCAGCACTACCTGATGTTGCTTAGCTCCAATCTGGCTACTTACCAAATTCCAATACAACGCTCGACTATTTCAGCACTACCTGATGTTGCTAAGCTCCAATCTGGCCACTTACCAAATTCCAATACAACGCTCGACTATTTCAGCACTACCTGATGTTGCTTAGCTCCAATCTTGCCACTTACTAAATTCCAATACAACGCTCGACTATTTCAGCACTACCTGATGTTGCTTAGCTCCAATCTGGCCACTTACCAAATTCCAATACAACGCTCGACTATTTCAGCACTACCTGATGTTGCTAAGCTCCAATCTGGCCACTTACCAAATTCCAATACAACGCTCGACTATTTCAGCACTACCTGATGTTGCTTAGCTCCAATCTTGCCACTTACCAAATTCCAATACAACGCTCGACTATTTCAGCACTACCTGATGTTGCTAAGCTCCAATCTGGCCACTTACCAAATTCCAATGCAACGCTCGACTATTTCAGCACTACCTGATGTTGCTTAGCTCCAATCTGGCCACTTACCAAATTCCAATACAACGCTCGACTATTTCAGCACTACCTGATGTTGCTAAGCTCCAATCTGGCCACTTACCAAATTCCAATACAACGCTCGACTATTTCAGCACTACCTGATGTTGCTTAGCTCCAATCTGGCCACTTACCAAATTCCAATACAACGCTCGACTATTTCAGCACTACCTGATGTTGCTTAGCTCCAATCTGGCCACTTACCAAATTCCAATACAACGCTCGACTATTTCAGCACTACCTGATGTTGCTAAGCTCCAATCTGGCCACTTACCAAATTCCAATACAACGCTCGACTATTTCAGCACTACCTGATGTTGCTTAGCTCCAATCTTGCCACTTACTAAATTCCAATACAACGCTCGACTATTTCAGCACTACCTGATGTTGCTTAGCTCGAATCTGGCCACTTACCAAATTCCAATACAACGCTCGACTATTTCAGCACTACCTGATGTTGCTAAGCTCCAATCTGGCCACTTACCAAATTCCAATACAACGCTCGACTATTTCAGCACTACCTGATGTTGCTTAGCTCCAATCTGGCCACTTACCAAATTCCAATACAACGCTCGACTATTTCAGCACTACCTGATGTTGCTAAGCTCCAATCTGGCCACTTACCAAATTCCAATACAACGCTCGACTATTTCAGCACTACCTGATGTTGCTTAGCTCCAATCTGGCCACTTACCAAATTCCAATACAACGCTCGACTATTTCAGCACTACCTGATGTTGCTAAGCTCCAATCTGGCCACTTACCAAATTCCAATACAACGCTCGACTATTTCAGCACTACCTGATGTTGCTAAGCTCCAATCTGGCCACTTACCAAATTCCAATACAACGCTCGACTATTTCAGCACTACCTGATGTTGCTTAGCTCCAATCTGGCCACTTACCAAATTCCAATACAACGCTCGACTATTTCAGCACTACCTGATGTTGCTTAGCTCCAATCTGGCCACTTACCAAATTCCAATACAACGCTCGACTATTTCAGCACTACCTGATGTTGCTAAGCTCCAATCTGGCCACTTACCAAATTCCAATACAACGCTCGACTATTTCAGCACTACCTGATGTTGCTTAGCTCCAATCTTGCCACTTACTAAATTCCAATACAACGCTCGACTATTTCAGCACTACCTGATGTTGCTTAGCTCGAATCTGGCCACTTACCAAATTCCAATACAACGCTCGACTATTTCAGCACTACCTGATGTTGCTAAGCTCCAATCTGGCCACTTACCAAATTCCAATACAACGCTCGACTATTTCAGCACTACCTGATGTTGCTTAGCTCCAATCTGGCCACTTACCAAATTCCAATACAACGCTCGACTATTTCAGCACTACCTGATGTTGCTAAGCTCCAATCTGGCCACTTACCAAATTCCAATACAACGCTCGACTATTTCAGCACTACCTGATGTTGCTTAGCTCCAATCTGGCCACTTACCAAATTCCAATACAACGCTCGACTATTTCAGCACTACCTGATGTTGCTAAGCTCCAATCTGGCCACTTACCAAATTCCAATACAACGCTCGACTATTTCAGCACTACCTGATGTTGCTAAGCTCCAATCTGGCCACTTACCAAATTCCAATACAACGCTCGACTATTTCAGCACTACCTGATGTTGCTAAGCTCCAATCTGGCCACTTACCAAATTCCAATACAACGCTCGACTATTTCAGCACTACCTGATGTTGCTTAGCTCCAATCTGGCCACGTACCAAATTCCAATACAACGCTCGACTATTTCAGCACTACCTGATGTTGCTAAGCTCCAGTCTGGCTTGGCTAGATCTTCTTACCAAATTTCAATACAACGCTCGGATATTTATTTTTAGCTCGACTATTCGAAGAATAGTTGATCTTTCCTACTACACCGGCGTCGGCGTCCGCGTCTGAATTTGGTTAAAGTTTTTATTCAAAAGTCTTGTAACTTAAAAACTTCATAAGTTATTCACTTTAAACTTGGCACATACCTTTGTCATCAACTCCAGTATCAAGGGCAACATTCCCCATAACTCTGTTTTGTATTTTGACATAGTTTTGCCCCTTAGATTTTCCTGGTTAAATTTTATATTCAAAAGTATTGTAACTTCAAAACTATATAAGTTATTCACTTGAAACTTGGAACTAACCTTTGTCATCAACTCCAGTATCAATGGCAACATTCTCTATAACTCTGTATTGTATTTTGACAGAGTTATGCCCCTTTTTCACATAGGTTTTCTGGTTAAAGTTTATATTCAAAAGTTGTGTAACTTCAATACTACAAAAGCTATTCATTTGATACTTGGAATATACCTTTGTCATCAAATTCAGTATCAGGTTGAACATTCCCCATAACTCTATTTTGTATTTTGGCATAGTTACGCCCCTTTTTCACATAGATTTTCTGGTTAAAGTTTATATGCAACAGTTTTGTAACTTCAAAACTACACAAGTTATTCACTTGAAGCTTGGAACTAACGTTTGTCATCAACTCTAGTATCAAGGGAAACATTACCCATAACTCTATTATATATTTTGACAGAGTTATGCCCCCTTTTCACTTAGATTTTCTGTTTGAAGTTTATATTCAAAAGTTTGGTAACTTCAAAACTACATAAGTTATTCACTTGAAACTTTGCAATAACCTATATCATCAACTCTAGTATCTGGGGCAACATGACCCATAACTTTGTTTTGTATTTTGACAGAGTTATGTCCCTTTTTAACATATATTTTCAGGTTAAAGTTTGTATTCAAACGTTTTGTAACTTCAAAACAACATAAGTTATTCACTTGAAACTTGGAAATAACCTTTGTCATCACCTCTAGTTTCAGGGGCAACATTACCCATAATTCAGTTTTTTATTTTGACAGAGTTAGCCCACTTTTTACATATACTTTGTGGTTAAAGTTTTTGTCCCAAAATTTTATAAACTATACAAGGCTTCACTTAAAAGTTTTGTATTTTAACTAATGTATGCCCCTTCCACTATCCAAAATATGTACCAACTGAAATACTTCGAAAAGTCGAGCGCGCTGTCCTCTGACAACTCTTGTTTAGCACGTCCTTATGTTGCTAAGCTTTAATATGCCACTTTCCAAATACAGATACAAAGCTCGACTATTTCAGCACTACCTGATAATGCTAAGTTTTAATATGCCACTTTTCAAATACAAATACAAAGCTTTACTATTTCAGCACTACCTGATGCTGCTAATCTCCACTGGCCACTTACCAGTATCCAATAAAACGCTGGACTAGTTCAGCACGGCCTTAGGCTGCTAAGCTCCAATATGTCACATACCAAATTGCAATAGTAACGCTCGACTATTCCTTTCAGCACTACCTGATGTTGCTACGCTCCAAAATGCCATTTACCTAATTCCAATGGCAACGATCGGCTATTTATTTCATTTCATTTATTTCAGCACTACCTCATGTAGCTAAGCTCCAATATGCCACTTACCCAATTCCAATACAACGCTCGGTTATTTATTTCAGCATTACCTGATGCTGCTAAGCTCCAATCTGGCCACTCCAGGCCTCATGGCCTCGATTATCTGCGCTGTCAACATCCCGGAAGAGATGCACGTGCGTTCTATCCTGCTTGGCAACATGGTCTTCGCGTGCGGCCTCTGCACCCTTGTGCAGACGGCGATAGGCGTTAGGTAAGCCGGGACATTTGTGTCCTGCTCGTTAACATTTTTGCGTACCGTAGGAAAGTCAAAAGGGTATTATAGTCCCTAGTTGCTAGGTGGTAATTGATATCGATGCTCCCATAATAGTCGATTATCCTTTGTTTCCATTATTTTTCGTTATTTGCTGCTGGTCTTGCATGTATGCCGCTGTATTTGCCAGTCAGTTTTATTTTCAAACAATTATCTGTAATTAATTATATTTAATAATATTTTAAAATGATTATGGATGAGCAACCATCACTTAGTAATACGTTTTCATTCCAACTAATACATGCCTTAAAATCAAAATGTTTCCTTCCGTACTACTGCACTAGCTACTTCTGTGTCACAAAACAAACTACAAGCCAAATTGCTGACTTAATAGTTGTTTAAAAATCGTTCATTATACCTGGTGAGTATGTCTGGAAACAAAGTTATGCAGTGTGTATTCCTATCAAACTTTACGAACTCGCGTTGTAATTGTTCGCAGAAACTGTATGAATATTAGACCTTAATCACGATTCTACGATTTCAAATATTTTCATTTTTGTGAATGTTTGGCTTCATTCTTTCTTGTAAACATCTAATAAATTGTTTCATACTGGCTGCTGATTTACTCTTAAGGTTGCCCAATGTGCGTCCTTTTTGTCTATCCATTGTTAATACTCCTTAATACAGTATTAATTATAACTGTTGTATTTAAAAAAAATAACTGTTTACACGTCAACTTGCTGAGGTAAATAATCCTGTACACACACAAGAATACCATATGATTATTCGTCTCGTTTAACAGGATATTGCTATAGATGACATAATCGTATAAATGAATGAAATGCTTATCGCATCTCGTTAATAACTTCCCTAAGCTATTTATTTTACCAGATTGTTTTATTGTTAATGTTGCACCAATACATATGTCTGAAGTATTTGTTCCGCTTTTATATGCACCAAATGCTAGTAATCACGGAAAGGTCCATTGTACATCTAACTCTGTCTCGCTTAAATATTCTGTTCGCGGATTTCAACAACGGTGCCTCTCGGCATTTAAATGTTTGAACGACTTTTGAAGTGAGTTCTGTCATATCTATTTGCTAGTCTCTTGAACTAGATTCTGAAACACCTACTTAATTCACATACTTTTGTTTATTTTCGCAGATAATTGTAAACATATTTAGCATGTTTGTTTTCCATTTTATAAATGTGTACATGCATTCAAACAAAAGATGCAGTATATGTGTTATCACCAGTTGCCAGTATCATATCTTAAGCATTTAAACATGCTATTGTTGTCATACATAAAAAAAAACAAATCAGTAATTGTTTGCATATAGTCAAAGATATTTGCTACACCATTACTATAAACGTTTGCTGTTTCGCTTTATCATCACTACTCAGTTCTTTTGCTGTTCAAAGGTCATGTTTGGCTTATGTCCGCAAATAGTCTTCGAATCATAAATACATGACTCTCTATACATTGGAATGACAACATTGGCATGTGACAATTGTTCGGCACCATTCAACTAAATAGCATGTTTTTTTTACATTACACCCAATGTATATATATGTATATATATATATATATATGTACATACAAACGCACTATTATCTACTCAACCACAACGACAGTAACAACACCAACAAAAACATTTATACAGCAATAAACCTACAAACAGCTTCTAGTCTACAATAAATATACACATTATCTACACACATTAAATTATTTTTCCTGCTTGCACCATCCACACGCCACACATCAAGTGCTATGAATTGCTCAACAAGGACTAGGGTTGTCTGTAATATAATACTGTGTATCGCTTGAGGCGATTAGGGTACTAAACCTTGCATATTTTTCAGATTACCTATTGTACAGTGTCCGGCATATGCTTTTATTGTTCCAATGTTAGCTCTCGTCAAAATCGAACGCTGGTCCTGTCCAGCCGGAACAACGTCTTCTACGGAGACGTCGGTCAACGCATCAAGTAACGCCACACAGCGTAAGCCGCTTCCCATGTTCGCAGAGCGGATGCGAATGCACCTTTGATATTTGGGCTTTCGTTGATGCAGTCACTTGTACTTGGGTAGCAAACGTAACCGTACAACTCCATATGGTCTATGTTTAAGTTGAGGTATTTCGCTTTCAGGGGTGTTCTCGTAATGCATCGTAAAATCCAAAATTAAGTAAAAATCGACACAAAAAAACAGTTGTCATGTTTGGTTAATAGTTGCAATCATTGTTTAGATACTAGGAGTGATGCTTGTTTACCTAAATTTGATTTGTACGAAATTTACAACTGAATAACAATGTAAAGCACTAAAACTGCAAGGCTATGTTCTATATTTACATGCAAATGTAATTAACTCATTTTTATACGATCTTTTGAAATTACGTTACCCCATGGCTAGAATATTTCTTTAGAAAGTTCAATTTATAAAGTGTCATCTTAAAATCACGTAAAGAAAGATATAAAAAAAGCTGCTTAGAGACAGTATGCGGTTTACTAGGGAGCTTTTTTAAACACGTGTATCCTAGATTGTATTTTGCCTTCAGTATAAGGTGATCTGGAAATTAGCATCAGCGTGCTGAAAGGAATTGGGAATAGTCGCTTTTATAACACCAATAAGCAATGTATATGTACCAAGCTTCACGATACGAAACCACCAACAAAGAACGCCTATTAAATGGCTTCATGTTTTGATGCCATAACTTAAACCCATGAAAGCTCATGAGCATGCTCTGTACAATAATATGGGTAAGACTGGCTCATAAAGTTGCCCGATTCATTATACGTACATGATACCATAGTAACCTGCGCTTGTATTCAGAAGATACCATTAGATACGTTAATGGACATTCCTATTGGTGATGGAAGCTGGCCGACTTGTAACCATGGACAAGTAACATTGCTTCAGTACATAAGTGAACGTGCGCCTTGAGGGAACGTTGTGAAAATGCGGGCTTCCATTTTACAGGTTGCAGACTTACTGTATGCCAAATAGAAGTGGCGTGAATGGTTGTATATTATATGTATGTATATATTCATGCGGGTGTATCTCTGCATTGCGTGAACAGTTTAACCCCAGCACGACAACCAAAATGCAAACAGTTTAGACATGATTTTCACTATGTGATAAAGAGGATCTCAAACATTGCCATCGTGTTATTTAAACTACAGAAGTCACATGTGTATCCGGAAAAGTTTTAACGCGGAATTTCAATGAACAAACGCGAATTTCAACAACAAAAAATAAATGCAAGCTCTGTTATTTAATACAGCTGTTGTGTGAACCGTTGCACTGGTTAAAGTGACAAAATCATTGAAAAATGAAGTAAAGCGGACAAATGTCCCACACCCACCCCATGCTTTGATTAACATACAATATATTGTTTCCTTTAATGCATATAATGATGTTATACTTACATGGTGTGCTCGGACAGACCGTTAATATTCCAGACAATGTTTATTAAGTATAAAATTAAGTATAAAATTCATACACTATGGTGTTCTCTGTCGCATATTCAGATATATATTGTAACAATTTCTGATTCGTATACTTTCATGTTTTATTCTTCTTTTTTATCACGTACATTTCTCTTTAACTAGTGCCACTGCGTATTAAATATAAGTAAGTTCAGTAACAAATATTTTGTTGTGTTATCATCAATAATCTAGTCAGTGTTGTAACATTGTTATCATCAATAATCTAGTCAGTGTTGTAACATTGTTATCATCAATAATCTAGTCAGTGTTGTAACATTGTTATCATCAATAATCTAGTCAGTGTTGTAACATTGTTATCATCAATAATCTAGTCAGTGTTGTAACATTGTTATCATCAATAATCTAGTCAGTGTTGTAACATTGTTATCATCAATAATCTAGTCAGTGTTGTAACATTGTTATCATCAATAATCTAGTCAGTGTTGTAACATTGTTATCATCAATAATCTAGTCAGTGTTGTAACATTGTTATCATCAATAATCTAGTCAGTGTTGTAACATTGTTATCATCAATAATCTAGTCAGTGTTGTAACATTGTTATCATCAATAATCTAGTCAGTGTTGTAACATTGTTATCATCAATAATCTAGTCAGTGTTGTAACATTGTTATCATCAATAATCTAGTCAGTGTTGTAACATTATGTCATTTCTCGGTCTTTTACAGTTCCAGACTCGATCGATAGAACGGTGGACTATACCGAGAGAATGAGCCAGGTATGCGAGAATGAACATCATAATTATCTACAGTTACTCGTCCATTTGTCATTTACTGCATGCAACTCATGTTTGGCTAGTGTTTCATAGTATCAACAATACAACATTGTTTCAATATTTCAAGATTGATTGCGTGTAATCGTTCCGCTATAACGACACCAACATTTTCAATACATCGAGTGACACCAACTTCTGTTGTTAAAATGCTTTAATTTGTTCAGCGAATCTTTTTTTATCCCGGGCTTGGTTTGACAAACATTCAGACTTAGATTTAGATAAACGATATGTATGCATTCGCACATGCAGCCATAGAATTTAATCTACAACACAACCCTCTACATACACGTTTTGCCATGTATATACTTAGCTCCCAAGCTATTGCTTAACGCTTAAGTAATAGTGGTAGCATACTTTTACCGAAATGTGTTAGTTATTTAACTAGCCCGCAGGGCGAGGTTAAATAATTAAAATATTGAGGTCAAAGTATGCTACATGTGTTTTATACCATATTTAGCGCGCGATATTTTGAAATTTATATGACATGTATACGCTACTTATTGAACCGTCAGGCTCCGCCCACCAGTGATATCACAGTTATTGAATACCGCAAAACAAAGACAACTCTCTGAAATATGGTATAATGTTATTTATCACTCTGGCAGGTGCACCACATGCATGTTCACGTGATGTTGATGTAAGGTAGGAATCTCATGATAACAACAACAATAAATCGCTCAATTTATTTTGACTACGACTGACTTTTGTGGACACGTATATTCTCTTATGAATAAATAACGGTTTACTCATTTGATCATACAGCTTGCTCCATAATGGTGGCGGACAGCAATGTTGTTTTGTAATAAGCTAACCGTATTTGAGTCGGTTCAGCTCACTGGCTCCATTATGGTGCGGTATAGTGTTATTTAAAGCCGCAGTCCAAAATATGTTAATAAAAATAAAACTGCAGAAATCGCTTTTAATAGACATCTTATCGATCAAAATACAAAAAAAGCCGCATTGAAATCGGTACAATAATAATTTTTCGGTAACTTTTTATCGTATAGTTTCAGTATGCGATAGCTGGTGATGCCTATGGAGTAAATCAGCTCGTACTCGTACATGATTGTCTATTCCGTTCGTACCAAGCGTTTTCGAACATAGACAGTATAAAATGCCTTTCGTAAATAAGAAATAGTTTTCAGTCGAATAAATACCATAAACCATCATTGCAACTATTACCAGTTTACGATGTATTGACTTATAAGCAATGGACTGCGGCTTTAATAAACTAACCGTGTTTGTGTATTTCCAGCTCACTGGCTCCATCATGGTAGCGGGTGTTCTGGAGATGTTGATCGGCATCACGGGGCTGGTGAGCGTGCTCCTGAAGTTCATCGGCCCGCTTACAGTGGCCCCTACCATCATGCTGATGGGTCTGTCCGTGGCGGAGACTGGCTTCAACCTGTCCGGAAAACACTGGGGCATCTCTCTAGGGTGAGGGCATCCATTAACAACTGTATCAAATAATGTATGATATTTGATTAAACGAAATGTTATCTGTGAAAATACTGCAAGAAACAAGTGGGGCTAATCTCTAAAGCGAATTAATTGGGTGTCAATGCTCATTACAAGTCATTCAGATTTGATTTATCCAATGATGTCAATGCGCTCCATGCTCAATACAATCCTTCAGATCCTTCAGAACTGGCTTTGTCCGTCTGGGTGTATGTTCTGCGTCTTGTTGCTTGATTGTTATTTCTTATTTGTCGAGATTGTAGTTGCACTTGTGAGTTAATGAATTGTCTTATTTTGTCTTGTAGAACAATTGTGCTGATCATCTTACTCTCGGAGATTACCCCTATCTTTGAATTCCGAAATCCATTTAGCCAGAAAAGAGACCAGAAAATTGAGTTCGTCCTCCATAAATTATTTTCCGTAAGTTTCTTATTTAATTTGAGATTTTGGGGGTTTCTTTGCGATGAAGTATGTTGAATGATTGAACATCGACGTTTATTGTTTTGTTATATAAAAATAGTATATATAGCGTTTCAATACTTCATGCATTGATAATTTTATAACAAAATCTTTGAATAAATGCACTTTAACACAGCATCGACATGAATATGTAAACGATCCTATTTTCAACGAATATTCTAATTGTTGGTACTTTTATGATCATGTATAACCGATTGACAGACTGTACTGAAACCGAAAGCACTTATTAAGTTTATAACATTTTATAAAAGTGACTCGCAAAAACATCAATGACCAAACATATGAGGCGTGGCGTGGGAAATCCGGGCTTAAACCCGAAAGTGTCGTCCCGGATTAGCCTGTTCGGACTGAACAGGCTAATCCGGGACGACATTATACGCACATGCATTAAGCCCGGGTTTTCAATGACACGCCGCAAATTATGTATATTGTTCAAGGTCATTCTGTCCACATGCATCATGTGGTTCCTGTGCTACATTCTAACGGCGACCGGCACATTCCCAGAGAAGGGTCACTATGGTTACGAAGGGCGGACGGATCTCCGCCTGGCGGTGATAGGGGACGCAGCCTGGGTTCGCTTCCCGTATCCTGGTGAGAAACACTGGCATGCATGTACTTAAAGGTGTCATAAAGATACATGTACATATTAAATTCAATGCAAAAATGCCTTCTTAACGCGTACTATTTAACTGGATGATACAATGACCATGTCCTATTATCAACATATTAGAAGTTGTACACATTGGCACTCGCTGTGGTGGACACATGTTTTAGTAATTGTTAACTCGGCAAGTATGATTGTCTGGTTTTAATCTGTAGCACATGCGCACGTATGAGCTTGAACAGCTATGAAATATATGAACATTTAACGAAAAGCATGGTTTTAGCATTTAGGAGCGATGGAACTTACATGTATTTCATTATCTGATTCTTATTTCATATAACATTAACATCTTCACAATCAGTTTTTCATGTACGGTTCTTCTTCAGGTAACTTTGGAACGCCGTCGTTTAACTCCGCGTTCTTCGTTGCCATGATCGCCGGCGTGATCACTTCCGTTATCGAGAGTATTGGCGACTACTACACGTGCGCTCGACTGGCCGGCGCCCTTCCACCGCCGCCACACGCCGTAAATAGAGGTACGGGCCCGTATTTATAAGGCTCCTTTAAGGGACTGCCATCGAAAAGGGCCTCAATGGGGCAATTTGTCTTAAACATCTGAAATTTAAATATATATACTGGCATATAATAACGGTTAAAACAGGGTATATATAATGGGAAAAGAGTGTACGCATAATGAGATAAAAATCAATTTACAATATGGTTTGTGTTTGTTTGGCCCTTTTCCTGTTTACATGTTGACGTCAGAATTGTGAGCATTTTGTATAACTATAGTTTACATACGACTCCTTACCAAACATGATAGCGCAGTTGGTTAAACCGCTGCCTACTGTTATTCTGTTCGTATGGCTCCTAAGTCCTGAGTTCGATACCCGCTTGGGGTTTTATTTGTGTAGGCTTTTTTGCTAATTTGTTTATATAAAATTTCTTATCGTGTATTATATTATTTTTTATTTATTTAATGCACATGTCTTAGTAAAGCGCATTTCTATCAATTAATATCAATTAATATAATTTTGAGAGTAATAGGAAGCCAATTTTTCGTTGACATAGTCCCTTTAAGTAAATTTTTCAAAATTATAAAATTCATTAAGTTTGTGGCTGTTTCATGAATAAATTATTTAACCTTAAAATGGTTTAAACAAGTAAATATTTCGTAGATGATTAATATTTTACCCTTTTGTAAACAGAAATCATTGGATTTCGCGTAGAAACCTTCATCTGAATTTTTCACTTACGTACATCTTTAGTTAAAGGGCCTATTAAGGATATTATACTATAGGAAAGCGCTTTATAAAGATACGTGCATGAAATAAATAAAACATAATATAATACACAATAAGATATTTGATAAAAACAGGTTAGCAAAAAAATCTGAAAAATTAAAATGTAAACATGAAAAGGGCCGAACAAACAAGACCCATATTGTAAATTGATTTTTATCTCAGGATGCGTGCACTGTTTTTTTTCATTATATATACATTGTTTTAATCATTATTAGATGTCCGTATTAATAATTAATCTCCATTTCATAATTTTTGTTTATTAAATTGCCCCACTTGAGGCGCTTTTCGATGACATAGCCCTATACGGTTTTCCTTTGGAGCTTTGTGTATACCGACCATGGACGATATTTTTACTGAATATATTTATATAACATAGATTAGTCGCGGATACCTATTATGTGGCGTATAGCTATTTGTAGCTCGACTTTGCGAAGAAAAGGCAAGCTATCCTACTCTCCCCGGCGTCGGCGTTGGCGTCGGCTTCCGAGCTAGGTTAACGTTTTTCGGTAAGCTGGTTTCTCAACAACGGCTTGAGGGATTTCATTCAAACTTAAAACATTTATTCTCCACATTAAAATGAACCTGCCCAAGTTTGGTAACTCTAGTTTGAAATTTGTAAAAATTATTTGGCCTTTTACACTTAGAAAGTTTAAATATAAGCTATATGGACAGGTTGAAGTTTTTCGATAAGATGGTGTCTCAGGAATGGTTTGAGGGATTTCATTCCAACTTAGATCGCTTATCATCTATATTAAAATGAACTCATAGGCCAATTTTGATAACTCTAGTTTGAAATTTGTCAAAATTATGGGCCTTTTTAAAATTAGAAATTTTACATAAAGCTGTATGGACAGGTTAAAGTTTTTCGGTAAGCTAGTTCCTCAGGAATGGCTTGATGGATTTCATTCAAACTTAGAACACTTATTCCCTATATTAAAATAAAATCATAGCCAATTTTGATAACTCTAGTTTGAAATTTGTCAAAAACTATGGGCATTTTTACAATTTTAAGTGGTTGGAATGGCATTGGTCAACTTTCGATTTCCACTCCCTAACTTGAGAATCATCTTCATATATAAATACCCTAAAGCAACACTTTACTCCGGATTGCATTTGTGGTGGGTTGGGTGGGGTCAAGTCAAGGTCACTGTTACTCAAAATAGAAAAAATCTTCTGCTTTATAACTCGAGAACAAATTGAAACATTTTTAAAAAATCATTTATAGATACTGTATACTGAGACATTGCATGAGATATGGGGTTAGTTGGGTCAAGGTCATGGCCCTGTTTAATCATTTGGAAAAATGCTTCCACTCAGTAACTCGAGAAAGAATTAATTTTGTTTAATTGGCCCCTACAATACAGTTTGTTTTAGAAAAAATGCCAGAAACTCTGACAAGCACAAGAAAAGTCGATCGCGGTATCCTCCGACAGCTCTCGTTCTTAATGATATTTGTTCGAAATAAATTATAATGAATTTATTTCAAAATATGTTACCACTGTAGTGTTACTATGGAAATTGTGTTTACCTCGTACAATTGACTATACGCTATGGGATTTGTAATTACGCCTATAGACTTGGGTCAACTCCGACACACCTTTGAAACTATGGGATTGTGTTTACCTCGTACAATTGACTATACGCTATGGGATTTGTAATTACGCCTATATACCTAGGTCAACTCCGACACACCTTTGAAACTATGGGATTGTGTTTACCTCGTACGATTGACTATACGCTATGGGATTTGTAATTACGCCTATATACTTAGGTCAACTCCGACACACCTTTGAAACTATGGGATTGTGTTTACCTCGTACAATTGACTATACGCTATGGGATTTATAATTACGCCTATATACTTAGGTCAACTCCGACACACCTTTGAAACTATGGGATTGTGTTTACCTCATACAATTGACTATACGCTATGGGATTTATAATTACGCCTATATACTTAGGTCAACTCCGACACACCTTTGAAACTATGGGATTGTGTTTACCTCGTACAATTGACTATACGCTATGGGATTTATAATTACGCCTATATACTTAGGTCAACTCCGACACACCTTTGAAACTATGGGATTGAGTTTACCTCGTACAATTGACTATACGCTATGGGATTTGTAATTACGCCTATATACTTGGGTCACGTCCGACACACCTTTGAAACTATGGGATTGTGTTTACCTCGTACAATTGACTATACGCTATGGGATTTATAATTACGCCTATATACTTAGGTCAACTCCGACACACCTTTGAAACTATGGGATTGTGTTTACCTCGTACAATTGACTATACGCTATGGGATTTATAATTACGCCTATATACTTAGGTCAACTCCGACACACCTTTGAAACTATGGGATTGTGTTTACGTCCGTCAATAAAGTCCTAGTATTCTGAATTGCTAAACACATTGTCAATCAATCTCGTCGTCAATAGCATATACGTTTGTGTGGATGTATGTGGTTATGATCTCATGGTAATTAATAATTGCATTACTAGTATTGCTTCATTATACATGTGTACTTAATTCCGTAATAGTAAGTTTAAATATTCACAAGGTATTTTCCAACAATAACGAGGATTTTATGTCTCCATTCTAGGTATATTTGCCGAAGGAGTTGACTGCCTGATATCGGCCGCCGTGGGGGCGGGGTTTGGTGTGACGTCATGCAGTCAAAATATCGGTGTTATAAGTCTCACCAAGGTAGACTATTCTGACGTACTTTTTGTAACGCTTGTAATTAATGTTTACGAAGTGAATAATGAATATCTTTATAAATATTTTCATCGAATTGTGTATGAAGTTTTTCAGTTGTGATGTAAAAGTAGCCACTGTTTAAATATAGATTTTCATATTTTCTATCTCTACCGTGATTTACGTTGGTGAATTAATTATGGTCTCCATAGCAACCTCATGGTAGGTTCGGTCGAAAATTTCAATTGATTCCGTAAGTCGTTTTCCTTATATGTCTTTGAAATTCAATTTTACTGTGCCTTGTCAGGTGGGCAGTCGGCGCGTGGTGTTGGTGGCAGGCAGTATCATGGTAGTGTTCGGCTGCTTCGGCAAGTTCAGCGCTCTCGTAGTCTCCATGCCGGACCCCATCATCGGGGCCACGTTCCTGGTGCTATTCGGTAAAGGCGTACTAATGTCGAGTTCTTAAAGATGGAAAAACTAGTAAAAGAGCATTGTGATTAAGTTATATATTTCATTCGTTTACCTCGGAATACACATATTGGGTGCTTACATAAAATGGTGAAACTTGCAATATAGAATTGTGGTATTGAGATTGTATACATTTCGTGTGCATTTGTCGGAAAACTAATATAGAAGGGCAAAACTTGTAATAGAGTTTGGTCAGTTTTAGAAATTAAATTAATTTCATTTGCATTTGTCGGAATACGCATATGCTTACATTCAATTATGCCAATTATACGCATTATTTTGTACATGTCAAGATCATATAATTATGTCAACCTGTAACGTGCAAGGGGTCTAAACGCACGCCGGTAGTTAACGTGGTTCCATAATCATTTCCCATGGGGCTACCTTGTCTAATGTTTAGACAAATGATTATTTAACAAACCAATCAACCTTATAATTATCAAGAATGATATCTATCAAAACTATTGGATGGGCAAACAAAATCAGTGGACCGGCTGATGGAACACTGATATCTTGAGAAAAGGTGAAACAATATTTGTTTCTATTATTGTTTTAAAGGACATGCATATAAAATAAATTAAGGCGAATGTAAGTCTCGATTAAAGGCGGCGCGTATACTGGCATTCGTTTAATTCGCTCGTGTCTTCATTTGGTCTTGCCGTCATGACTCGCACGTGCAGCATATACGTGTAAGCCGGAAACAGTTTAATAATACTTTTTTTTTCTTCAAATAAAACTAGTTTAGCTGTCCTACATCTACCCAATATAACTTAACACAATTTCTATAGTTCCGTTTGTATTTTGATGTCCTTAGGTATTCTAAGGGCTGCCTGTTTTCTCCAATAAAGTGAGTTTAACGGTGAAACATTTACCAATGACGATACAATTTCAATATTGCCAGTTTACCAATACTGGTGGTATGAATGTGAGCAAATACCCCCGAAATGTCGCTTCTTGATTAGATACATATTTATAGCCTCCAATCCGATGTCGCGATTCGTATTTCATGACCGTCTAATATTTCACCGTATTAAACGCGCGTGCATCTAGTATTGTTTATAGAAGACGATCCGAGGCCTTTCAGCTCATCTAATAGTGATTGGAATCAGTCCTACAAATCAGCACCAAAAGTGACCGATTAATCGATTAATCATGACTAAAAGCACTATAACTAGATAAGATACTAAAAGTCATTTAATTCAATAATAATCATTTTAAGAGCCTAAAAAATTCACTTATAAAGATAATATGTAAAACATAACATATTTGCACCACATAATCAGGTTGAAAAATTAAGTTTGAAAGTTTCTGTAATTGAAATGGCAAAGACCAATCACAAGTTATCAATATCCATTAAAATGTGATTATAATAATACATCGACTAATCGTCTGATGTCCAATCAAATTTTTTTACAACTACTTTTAATTATTGTTTCAGAGTAAAATACCAAACCTACATCTTATATGGTCGGTCAGCTGTGTACTCGTCCAAAAATATCACCGTATTATAAAAACGCTGTTTTAATAAAGACTAATATTGCACTGGATTCACTATATTGCAAGGTATCTTTTGCTAGGTGTTCTGACGGCGGTTGGAGCGTCCAATCTCCAGTACGTGGATCTGAATTCCTCCCGGAACCTCGTCGTGTTCGGCATTTCCCTCTTCCTGGGCCTCAGCTTCCCCAATTGGGTCATGCAGAACGAGGCCCTCATCAGAACCGGTTGGTAACTCATGGAGATAAATTAGTTTATTGTTGTCATTTAGCAGTTGGCGTAGTCAATCGCATGTCGCGAGAAAAGACCACGATGTAACACAACATCCTGATCAGTGTATAAATGGACTCGTGAAGTCAATAAAAAGAAATGGGGAAATATATTTTATAATTAAATAACGAATTAAGAAAAACAGAGCCAGTTGCTATCACATGTAGCTAAATTAATTATGTTGTTTCTCAGTTGGCTGAGTCAATCGCATGGCGTGAGAAAAGTCCACGGTGGTAAAGGACATCATGAACAGTGTATGAATGAAATATGCTTACCATAAATAATAAATTGGAAATATATATTTCATAATTAAATAATGAAATAAGTAAAACAGGGCCGGCTTGTATCACTAGTAGCTAAATTAATTATGTTGACTTAGTCGATGGCTTGTCATGAGAAAAGTCCACGGTAGTAAAGGACATCACGAACAGTGTATGAATGAAATATGCTTACCGTAAATAAAAAATAAATTGGAAAAATACATTTCATAATTAAATAATGAAATAGGTTAAAACAGAGCCGGGTTGTATCACTAGTAGCTAAATTAATTATGTTGTTTGTCAGTTGGCTTAGTCAATCGCATGGCACGAGAAAAGTCCACGGTGGTAAAGGACATCGTGAACAGTGTATGAGTGAACTCGTGCATTCAATAGATAGTGGATTAATGTTCTCATTTGTTTGGCCAGATACCTATTAACGACAAAATGTTTATTTAAGAAATAATTGATTGCTAAGCGTTGGATATTGCGGTAATAACCAACGGTTTGGAGTTCCGATGCGTATGAATTAAACAACGAGGGCGATAGCCCAAGTGGTTGATAACAAGCATCGAAACGACAAACCGTTGGTTATTCCCGCAATAACGAACGCTTACCCGTCAATTTATTTCGATTCTAACATGATCTGATACTAAATTCGTCCGTATTTTTAAAGGTTAGAAATGAAAACTATATTATTCAATACTCCGCCCATTTTCCGCAAAGTAAATTCACTCGTGCGTATGTATGACTTCAACAAATAACAATTTTAAATGGGGGAAAATATTGATAGGTGCATTATCTACATCCCCGCAGGTAACAGTAACCTGGACCAGGTGATCCAGGCTCTTCTAGCCAACAACATGTTCATGGGATGCTTTTCTGCGCTAGTTCTAGACAACGTTATACCGGGTAAGATTTCGAAGGAGATATATTGTCCTTATCCAGTATGCCAGAAACGTTATGTATTTATTATGCTTTTCGATATTCAGTGTCATTGTTATTATCGGTCATATGTGTAGCTTAATTGTAAGTATCCACCATATGTGTTGTAATATTGTATCAATCGATAATGTACATTTTATTTTATGCTTTCCGATGATTTATATAGAAATATCAGTGAAATAAAATCAATAATTCACTGTTTTAATTCAGCAAAAATTACAACTTTAATGATTGAACTACTTTTTCAATGGGAATTCGGAAAAAAAATACCAAAATGACACATTTTTAAGCATAAAATAAAAAGAACATGTGTTTGTTTCGGTAATATATCGGTTAATTCACTCATGGCTGCACCACTCGTGAAAAAAAAAAATATGTATGATCACTCGTGAAATAAAATCGATATTCTACTGCACCTAACACATATCCTCTATATATTATGCTATTCTTTGTAGTTGTCAACATTTTATGTAGTG
Organism: Congeria kusceri; assembly: GCA_027627225.1. Lineage (NCBI taxonomy): Eukaryota > Metazoa > Mollusca > Bivalvia > Myida > Dreissenidae > Congeria > Congeria kusceri. The sequence continues at coordinate 49,538,112 of CM051029.1, read as the reverse complement.
TTATTGTAATAAATAATTGGCAATATACGCAGTGAAATTGTAACATGTTTTGTTATTTTTTGATCACAGGAACTGATGAAGAAAGAGGCATTGTAATTTGGCGAGAGGTCCCGAGCGACACTGACGAAGAAAGCGACGATGTTGATATGGATAAAGTGAACCTCACCATGAAAACGTACGAGCTTCCGTTCGGAATGAACCTTATACGCAACTTCCGGTGGGGCAAGCACGTGCCCATCTCACCAACATTCGACGGCTTTGATTCCGTGCGTTGCCCGTGCAAGGGTGTCCCGCTTGATCTTGAAGAGGTAGAAGTGGTGCTGAAACCAGATAAGAACGATGTTAATGATGAACACAAAGGAAAGGAAAGCCAGTTTTCTCAGTTTTGATTGATGATATACTTGTTTACACGGAGATACCAGGGGCGTAGCGCGGCCAAATTCGTAGTTCGTCTTGCGAAGATGTCTACCACAATGTTAGAATGTATTTCTTTTTCGCGGTAAATGTTGAAAAGACCAATTCCGGAGAGACACGCAGTATTCAGTACGCATATGGGGTTCATCACGCAGTAAGCGAAAACAAACAATTAGTTTTCAGTACGCAAGTCCAATTTTACGCAGTATTTAGTACTCAGGCCCTTAAATTAGGCAGTATTCAGTTTGCAAAGGGGATAGGGGTGACACCCTCTGGTTTGCTGCCGGATTATGACAAAACTAAAATTCACTAAATTTAGTAGTGTATTTAATTAAGCAGCAAGTAATAAAAAATGACTATTTTAAAACTGACATTTATTTTGGACTGATCCATTAGGAATTACAAGTACGCATATTTAAGGAGTGTATGATGTTTTGCTTTTTTTCTCTTTTTGAGAAGTACTTAGACCCAGTCTGTTATTGGATACATATCATAAATCAGATGTACGTGAAAGACATTGATTTCAAATAAACAATATTCGGAGGGGTTTATTAGGTACATAGTTTCATTATACCTATTGGTGACGGCGTAAGCATGTGCCAGACCCCACTTAGTTAGATGTGATGATTTTCATCTTGAAGATGCGTCCCTGATTTGTGTACACAAATCGAGAAAAACGTCCGGATTAGGCGGATCGCTGGTAGACGACATTAACACGATGCGAACCATGGCGTTTAGCACGACACGGGAAAGAATACATTACGCACAGAAAATAATAAACTGTTCGCAAATAATAAGAGGCGCAATTATGTTGTAAAACTAAACAAACACAGACCGGCGAACATTAAAATAAAACGTCAGTGTCTGGATTTATGAGCGTATTGTTTACCCCTAACCCCCCTTTGGCATTGATTTTTATTCCATTTTTCGAAGTAAATATCATTTTGGTTTTTGAGATTTTTATTTTCAATGTTTATTCGAACGAGTAAACGAGTATGCGGCGCTACGCGCCTGGATACATTGGTGTTATTTGACTGGAATATTTGATGTTTTGCACATCGGAACGTCGTAGCTTTATACGTATTTTTAATTGAATATGTGTAACAGTACAGATCTGGTAGTGCCAAGTGTTTATATAAAAACTTTAGAATTAAATATTATTTAAATTAGTCAGTTTTTAATATCGAATGTATATATCATCCATATAAGAATTAAATATTATTTAAATTAGTCAGTTTTTAATATCGAATGTATATATCATCCATATAAGAATAATGTTTGTGCATCCATCATTCAAGATGTTGCGTGTGTTCTCTATTGCTTCGTTTCACGAAATGGTTTCAATATCTCTGAGAAGTCGAATGGTATTTTATTGTGTAATGCAAACGGACATTTGTATTTAAAGTTGCTATCATGCTAATAATAGAGCAATTTTTTGTGTTTGCTTGTCTGCATTGTTAGCTGCCATAACCTGAGTTTAATAAACTAATATGATTTTTTACCGGTACGTTTATCTGTATATTATTATGTTTACTCTATTATTAGTTTTGTGTTTGCTTGTCTGCATTGTTAACTGCCATAACCTGAGTTTAATAAGTCAATATGACTTAAGGTACGTTTATCTGTATGTTATTATGTTATATATTTTCATGGCAAATTCGGGTTAATTATGTGTAATAATGCTTTGTCGTGCAAACAATGTACACTTATGGATATTTAAATCATTTTGATTCGTATTTTATTGATATTTATCATTAAACCTTTAACCGCGAACTTTTTATACACACATTTTTTTATATTTCCACTAAGAAATGTGTTCAAAATAAATATGTTTAGTATTGAAGCCGTGAAGTTGCAATAACGCCATTTGATATAAATTTAATTAAGAGTTTTGAACATAAAGTGCAAGTACATGCACGTATTTTATAAATGAGAATGGACGTTGATAAACGGCCATGCTTTGATATGGGTATGTATTTTGTTAATAATCATTGAATGCCATGATGCAATCCATTTCACATCGATGACTGTTGTGTGTTTGAATCTGTGTACTGTTTTTGTTTTAACAAATTCTATTCGCAAATGAAAGCAATTTGTTTTGTGTTTTTTTTTAAATAATATTTCACGCTGTTTGACTACCTTTTTATCGTTTGATTGGTTAATTATTATATTTTATTATAAGAACGCATATTTATTTTGAAGTACATATTTCTACCGCATTCCTTTGTTGAGTTAGTTCGATTCGGAATTATTATTAAAGCCGATTTGAATAACGTAACTCCTAATAATCTTTACAATATTAGGACATTGTGCTCGCTTTTCTTAAAATTCTAATGTTGGCCAGATTCGATCATCAATTGTTATTGCATTCTGTTCGTGTTACTTCACAAATATATATATCAATCAATTTAATTGTTAATAATCTGTTTTACATCTAGGTTATCTCCAATATTACAAGTAAATTCTTTTTTTCAACATTAAGAGCTTGTTTGAAGTATTTTTAGTAAACGAAGTAGTAAAAAATGCCAATTACGTATGTAAAATAATTGTTTTGTGAATAAAGGTCACTGGGACAGTATTGTATGAATTGTATCTCATCATATGTGTTGAGCGTACCGGAACTCCCTCCATCATCGCTCTCATCTGTCCCGCGTCGAGCGTCGTCCGTAATTCGCCAACAATTGACCAGCAGATACTTGTCAATCCAGGATCGAGTTGACCAGTTGTGGGTTTATATTTCAGTGGTAAATAATAGCACGTGTTTGCATAATCCAAATTGTTACTCAGTTGAGTGCGTTATGACATCATGGTCCTGATGTATTACTGGCCGTATTTAAGATACATAGACCCCGTGTCTTTTTCAGTGCACAACACACGTTAATATACTCAGCTAGAAGGAACCTGACAGTGTATAGTTCATAATTTTCCGGGAAGCGGATCAAGATGCGGTATAAACAAGGCTTGCATATTGAAACATAAAACTTTCATAACACAAATGTGCCCTTCTTAATTTTTCTCACTTAAGTATCGACATAGTGGTTACTTAATTAAATCCTCAAAAAATAGGACAGTTAATTTATATCGGAGTAACATTTTAAAAAACAACATTTTGCTGTAATTCACTGTAAATTGATTTTGACTAAGAAAAACACACTGTCCAACAAAATATGTGTTCAGGCTACGGTTACGTACAATCTATGCCATATAATTACTCAGTTCCGATCAGTGATGATCTCTTAATTGCGGAAGTGAAAACAGAGCTATCTTGTTGTCAGTTGGTTAATGTCACATGCATGGCCATAGAAGACTTCCGCTAAGCACTAAAGTTTCAAGCACCAAGAATCTGTCTTACGTTAAGTACCACGTGCTATGACTGGACAGTTCATCTATATGTGGCTTTGTATTGCACCAAAGAAGGATCGTATCAGTAGAGTTTTTGATGTAGTCAAGTTCAATGTGAACGGCGTAAATAGATAATCAGAACGCTTACTTATGATCAATAGTCATCAAATTAATTTCATATTCATGTTCAAATTCTGTCAGACGGTTCGTTTACGTTAAAGGTTTAAAATAAGTCCGAAGATGTCTCACTGGAGTTTAATCCATATCTGGGCCTTGGCCGTTTGTGTGGTGGAGTTTCAAGGACGTGGTCGGGTTACAGCGTGCTCGGACGACGAGTGTGAACAGGGTACGTGTTTGCAAAACGCCCAGAACATCGGATGTGAGTTACGCAGGGGTCGCTCCAGGATTCAAACGCGTTCACAAACAAGAGAGCGCCTTTACCGCGTGTTAAGACCCGAAGAAAACGCGGCTAACGGTCTTTTTGCGAAGGATCTTGATGCTGACAAGTCAATCCAGTCGCACGTAGGATGTGGCAGCATGAACAACTATGTGTCCCAATGGATATCAGCACTTCGTCAGAGGAGGCTGTACACGAGTTCGGAGCTCTTTCTATTAAAGGAAAGGGTAACACGGCTTCTTACCGAGTTGCGGTAATTGACAGAAGATGCTTGTCAAACATGGGTATAAACGTAGTTGATATTAGCAACGCAACGGAAGAACAACTACCCGGGGTTATGGCGAGACGATTTGCCCACAAATACAAGGAAGTTCTCGTTGAGAAATATGTACCCGATAATTGTACTCTGTCAGTTGAAGTTCATCAACAACGGTGGCGAAATAGGTGTTGAACATGTCTGTACTTTATGCGGAGTGTTAATGCACACGCGCATGTTGGAACTTATCAAATCTATTAATTGACTGACACCCAGTGTTTTAGATCAGATTATGATTTATAGTTGTTGACTTGTTGTTGCCGTCATTTGTAATCAAGTGTGTCGGTTGTATTAAGGAGAGAAACCATTTAAGAATTTAATTCTTTCGTTTCAATCCTTTTCTTATTCTTATTTATTGTGAATGTATTTGTATATTTGCCAATTGTACAAGAGAAATAAATATGTTTAAACTAACTGTAGTTAATGTATACGTGAATTATTTGCTTTCATTTATGTTTCGGAAATTTACGTTTTACTCCTGCCCTTCTTGCCGTCGTTCTCTCCACGGTTTTGGGTGTCAATATATATATATATACCCAAAACCGTGGATATATATATATATATATATATATATATATATATATATATATATATATATATATATATATATATATATATATATATATATATATATATATATATATATATATATATATATATATATATATATATATATATATATATATATATATATATATATATATATATATATATATATATATATATATATATATATATATCATTTAGGTTTAAAAGCAACCCGACATCACGAAAACATTTTTTGTCCATTTAAATGTTGTGCTAAAATTATTATTTCATGGCATATAAAAGATCAAAAGCGCATATGTTATCCGTGGTATTTGTTCTTTACACTCGTATTTTTCAGTACCCAACGTCTCTAATGCAATATGTCTACTTAACTATGGTAGTATCGTGTATCACAAATGTGTGACTTTGTTACTGAATATGTCTACTTAACTATTGTAGTATCGTGTATCACAAATGTTTGACTTTGTTACCAAATATGTCTACTTAGCTATTGTAGTATCGTGTATCACAGATGTGTGACTTTGTAACTGAAAAAAAGAGGAATTCAGGACATTAACAATGTTGTGTAAACGTGTCATTTCACGCCGATTTCCAGTGTGTCATCTTTTTACACTTTGAGGTAAAATTTTAAACATCAATCGTTCACCTGGTCTTCAGGACATGATAGTTGTAATTATTATGTATAGTAAATTGTTTATTGTGTCATCCATATGTATGAAAGATGCACCAGTAACCATCGGTACCTATCCTCAGAGGTTTATATACGCACATTTAACACTTGACTGCTGGGTTATACTTTATGTGTACATGGGGCATCAGGCGCGGTTACAGAATTTTTTAGTTAGAGGGGCGGAAAAATCCTATCATCCTGAATACGTACGAACTAATTCTTTTCCAAAGCAGTGACATATAAATTGTGCGATATGTTAGTTTGGCTTCTGTGCAACATAATGTTATAAGAAAACTGATAAACCTGCAGACTTTTTCGCTCAGTAGAATTATTTACGTTATTATAAAGTTAAAAAACACTTATTTTGGACAATTTTCGGGGCAGTTGGCGTAAGCAACTTCCGCCCCTCTCGAAATTTGTCTATGGACATGTAACCATGGGATACCAGTTTCGTATATAAGACTGAATGCTACCGCTGTATCTTTGTTACCTACAAACAATAATACTTTGTTGTCGTTGCATCAAACAAAACTGTTTGTAAAAGAAGACGTTCTGTAAACATAAACACAACAATAAGGAAATGAAAATGATACACAAACAAATACAGTATTATTTTTCCAGATTTATATTGTTGGTGAGTGTATGCAATAGTGTTTGTACAAACATGTCATCATTTTGCAGTAACTGGTGTAATTATTGCGTATACAGGCTGATAAGTTGTATATATAGCTTTGATATAGTTTTATGTTTAGGACGATTTGGGTTGTTGTTGATGTTGTTTCTTTCATATAATTTTCCGTTTTCAATATTTAGTAATACATTTTATTTCATGAACACAAATGTGATGCAGTAGCAACTGAACTCGTTTCGAAGAAATTTACCATTTAAAAAATAACGCACATATGGTTTTTTCCAGTGTGCTGAGTATTCCTTGATTTAAAATGAGGCGTGTCGTGGGAAAACCGGGCTTAATGCATGTGCGTAAAGTGGTGTCCAGGGCTAGCCTGTGCACCCAGCGGCGTAGCTTCCTTAGGCCGTGTAGACCGCGGCCTTCACATTTTAAAAATGTTCTAATAATAACGCCTAATATGCAAAATAATAATGCCTAATCTGCAATAAAAATCGAATGACTCGGGAGATGGGTATGGTTTTGAAGGCTATTCAGATCTTCAACAATTGCCTTATAGATTTATAAACTTTTTTTTTGACTTTTTATATGCAAACAACGAGTCCCGTCACTTGCGCGAGAATTTAGTGTCGTTGTCGAATAAACATGTGATAGAAGAAGATTGCTGTCTCTTTAAATTTGAAATATAAATACAGACAATCACAGTGGTCAAGTTTATCGAAAATTTGATATTGGCCGTATACTTGGCCCACATCTGTAGCGAATATGTTGTATAACATAATTAACGTTAACGTACACGTATACTATCAGTTTTGGAATTCAACATTGGTCTGGTGCAGATTAACCGTGCCATTTGACGTAAACACTGTTACGGATACACACCATCGTACTCAGAAAATTCAAGTGGTACAATAATATACGATGTGAAACTTTGATAAAATTTACAAAACAAAGGATGCAATTCGTTTTTTATCCGTTATAGTAGGCGTACACACTTAATGCAAGTCGGATAAAAATGGTATATATAAACAGCCCTAAATTATTGCAAAATTAAACCTGGCTCAGACATGGCTAAGCTCTCACTGGTCTTCTTTGTCAGCTGCATTCTTTTGTGGGTGGGATTCGAACATGGACGATTTTTTGCCTCCGGATGCTCCGATCGTGAGTGCAGTGCTGGATCTTGCGTTACCGTCCACGGGCTGAACATCCGATCATGTGGCGCATCGTGTTCCATTGTAAACCTCTTTGACACAAAACACTCGATATTGTTCTTACCTCGGATATTATATCGAGTGCTTAGACAGGATGAAAATCCGGCCAGAGGACTGGTAGCAAAGGATATCAGAGCTACAAGAACTATCCAGTCACACGTTGGGTGTGGCAGTAGACCCAACTACAGTTCGCAGTGGATATCGACTGCAGCAACACTGACTGCCGCAAAAAGGTTTGGATCGCTTTCTACAACACGCACTGGCACCGCTTCCTACAGAGTTGCGCGAATAAGTGTGGCCTGTCTGAGGAGAAACAGAATACAAGTCGTTGATCTAACTAATGCGAGCCGGCAGCTGCTACCCGGCGCCACGGCCAGGAACTTCGCAAGATGCTATCGCGAGGTTCTGGTATTGAAACGGATCCCTGCTACTTGCATTACCAACGTCCGAACATACACAACCCCGCGAAGAAACCGTGGCTGCTAGTTCAGCTTTAGAGACTTTGGTTAATATCGCGTAATTGTGCCGAAGAACAGCAGTAGCTACGAAATTAACATTTACGTATTACCAATAAAACATTACTGACATGTGTTTCGTCTCCCTTGCTTAAGACTATAATAATATTATTTTATTCAAATTGTACAATATATTATCACTATTTCCACATAATTAGTGCTGTAAGTCAATAAATGCAATTTCAATTATCAATAAAATTTATATATCGTTAAATAGCCTTCTTTGGTTTTACTAATCTGTGTTAAGTGCACGATCTTCCTAATATAAGATCTGATAACGACATTGAAGATGTTCTGTTTAAATTGCGTATTTCCAAAAACGTATTTATGTCTCATGTATATGCTCGTAGGGTAAAGATCTTGGCTGCAACATGTACAGGGTGCTGCATAAAAGGAGCAGGGTTAAAAGCCGGACCAGTTTGTTGATCTTGTCAAATAATTTGCTAAATCCAGAGTTTTCATGAGTTTAATGTTTATAATTAATGGTTTTAAGCATAGTCGGTTCATTGGTTATTAAATATTTGCAAAACTATATTGATTTTTTGAAGATATTCAACATTTCTGTGTTAAACAGCCCAGACGGGCAGCAGCGGGGAACCAAAAAGGAGCAAGGTGCAGCACCTTCCTATTTCGGTCAAGATCTTTCCCTTGCAGCTCATTTTATCACATTCAGCTCAATTTTAAATTGTGGACAATTTCAACGGTGGATTAATAATATAGATTTATCTCATTCTGGCTGTTAGTGATCAATTCAACAGACAAGCAACACCTGACGACATAAACAATGTGAAAATGCGCTCTAATATGTGTCGAAATGCGAAATACGTTCTACTTTCACTTTCTAGACAGACAGACAGACAGACGGACAGAAAGACAGTTTATTCAGGACTTGCACATAATACATCATTTAAACATATACATTTACAAATAGAATGTCAACGTTTATTTAGCGAAAAAACAAAAACAAATTTGTTATACCATAGGAAAATTAATAAATTAAACGAATAGTTTTTACATAAATATTATTAATACGAAGCAAACAGAGAAAATAAGTAGAGATCAGCATATTGTATCTATATAGTAAAATTCGCAGAACGTGCAGACATATGGTAAATAGCAAATTATACAAATATAGTATGTATATATTATATAAAAGAAACGAACATACCATGTAAGTGGCGATGAGCATTTTACATATGCGCATTTAAAATTGCAGTACGTATAAAGACAGTGATTCTTTAATAAATAATGACAGTTTAATCTGTTCAGTTCTATCATTTCAAGACTAGGAAAGCCATGCTCTGGCTGGATGGCTTTAATGTCAACATAAGATCACCTTCTATCGGTCGTCCTCCAAGACTAATGCGTAGCATATTTAAGGAACATATAGTGACTAAGCAAAACGTGTAGACTTAACAAACATAGCATGTCCAACCCAATTACATCAGCACCATTGATTTCTTTAAGATAGCTGAGATTTGTTGTGAATAGTAGAACTCTAATAGATCTACAGGAAATTTGTAGAACGCTTGTTGCTCGTGTGATCAGGTGCGGATTCAGGATTTGGAGTTATAGGGGTTCGGAAATATTCAGTAACTGAAAATTGCTGCCAACAAACTGATTTCGGTCCTTCGCAACTATAACAAAGTATATCGAAAATGAACAACTGAACGGAAATACAGAATACTGTGTTTGATTTTTACAATAAATTGATGGAGGGACATGTCATTGGCAACAAAATGCAAATGTTTTAAGATAGTTTTAGTTTTAAAAATCGAATGTTATGGGATGTTAGACCGCCCCTCTAATTCCGCCTATGGTGATGGTATTTAATTTGCTGAGCGTGCGTGTTGTAATCCAGTGCCATATCTTTAATAGATATTATCATTTATAGCCATTTATAACACTCATACATTATTTTAACATTTATGTTGGAGCCAACCTGGTTCTTACCATACATGGCTGTCTAATCTCTCACATAATTTAACCGATATTTGTTAAAATAACAGTTTGTAGTCACATTTATCAGCTTGGTCCTTTGCAATATTCATTGACAGCATTTTGTCCCGGTTCAATTAAACACAATACGAGGCGTGTCGTGGAAAAAAACGGGCTTAATGCTAGTGATGGGACGATGATCGGAATAAATCGATTAGCGGCGTGTACAATTTTTTCGATGTCGATTATCGATGTTACAGTTATAAAATCGATCATCGGATATGACGCGCGATTTAAGGACTGAGATGTAAGTTCAATAATTTAGACCAACTCATTTTGAAATAGTTTACTGTTTTGACTCCATGTTAAGTTTACTCGTTATACAGGCCTACTTGTTTTATATATTCAAAATGGATAAGCAACTGTTTAGCAAAAAAACCTGAAGTTTGTGAACTTATTCTTTATTTGTTTACGTTTATTATTGATGCACACAAGAAACGCATATGCATCTATATTTACGTTCATTTTCTATCTTAAATGAAATGAAATATGTATAATAAAAATAACATTTGAAAACCGATTATAATCGGTAAAATCACACCGACATTTTTGAACCGATGTCCCAACACTACTTAATGCACGTACGTAAAGTGTCGTCCTGGGTCAGCCTGTGCAGTCCGCACAGGCTGATCCAGGACGGCACTTTCCGCCTGCAGTGGATGAATGTTTTGAAGACTTCCTTGAAACAGAAAATACATAAAAGCGGAAAGTGCCGTCCTGGATCAGCTTGTGCGGACTGCACTCTACGCACATGCATTAACACCGGTTTTCCCACGACACGCCTCATATTAAACTTAGCGCGTTCAGTCATCAACACGTTACGTTTTACGTTCGTAAAATATCTTTGTCGAATCTCTTCGGTAGAACTCATATACAAATCAACAACCTCCATACCGAGATATAACTGGCGTAGCTCAAATCACATCCCTGCTGGCACGAAGTTCCACGTGACCATAATAAAATCACATGACGCGAATTAAAATCGTGGACAAGCAAAAGAAGAAACGTGGACACCTTCAATCCTTGCGTTGTTGTGTTTACATTTTTCATTAATCTACTTTTTTCATGTTAACTTGTTATATATATACCTGGACAAATAATGCAAGTTTTATAAAACAATAATTAACAATACGAAATGTTCTAAAAATAAATCCTTCCCAATGTGGATTTTACTCGTGGTTACTTAAGAATGTCAAGGGGATGTAACCGCTGAGAGGAGTATGATCAGCGATCTAAAGCATTGACACTGAGGAATCACGTGATTTTGGTTTCATATCCCGCACAAAATTACAAAAATTGTTCACATAACCAAGAACACTTATTGACACGTTTTCCGAGCGACATACCAAAATTAAAACCACTTGATTCTCCTCAGTGATTAAGTATCTTTTTCCTCTGAAGTACATTCAACAGTCAGGTTCGTTGTAAATACGCATACATATGTATCGATAAATAAACTTCTGTATTGGTATGCATATGAAATATACAAATAAATAGAGACACGAGCGGTTGTCAGCAGAAATGCATTAAAACAATAACACTGAACAGTTAAAAAAACACACTCGGAAACCAATTAATTAAGTGAAGCGTTTGGCAAAATGTTTTAACTTTTGTTTATATTCTGTATTCAGTTAATGCGTTATAGTTTTCACAGTACCGAATGTATGCATTTCATTTTTTGACTTTATATTCACACTAATACTGTGTTGAACCTATTATCCATGCATGTCGTAGTTTTCTTAAGAGAAATACAATATGAAATGCTCCTTCTGTATGCTTCCTGCAAACGTCAGTCAGATATAGGCGCTGCGCATGAGTCCGGCGCCAATAATAATATTCGGAATGTTTAAATAACATTTGTTAAGCTTTTAGATTGTAGACAAAAGCAGAACAAAAATAATATGTATATCGAAATTAATTTCACAATATTGATAACAAACGAAACGCATGCAAGTAACACCTGTAATTAATGTCTAAAATAACACAGACAAATACTAATTGAATGTATGTTTTGTTGACTGGTTGTCGTACATTGGCGGCAGAAGGACGGTATCAATGACGTGGATGACGCCGTTTGTAACGGATACGTCAGCCTCTTGCACGTTAGCATTGTTCACCATCACTTTACCTGCAACAGAAACAGACACATATACATTTTGCTAATTCCTAAAAAACAGGTAAGTGCATGTAACACATAAAAGTAACTTATATATCCGACTCATGCAACAATAAAAATGCCCCTGAAAAAAAAGGTTTGTAAATGTTTAATATAGGTAATACTTAATAATATATATATGTTTTTGGACTTATATTACATGCTGTTATATTTTTTTTTAATTTACATGTCAATTTTAAATTGACGAGCTGCCTATACATACTAATGTAAAGCGACAATAGCTAGTTCGAACACACAAAGAATCAACTTGGTCGAGTAATAGTTTCTGCTTAAGCCTATATATTTATCACTATTTTAAGTAGCATAAGTTCCATATACATACCGCCATTGATGCTTATCCTGATTGTCTTCCCCTCCACAGTTTTGGGCATCATGCCGTCCGACAGGCTTGAGCTCCAGAAGGTGCCGCTGACCACGTGATACGTCAGGACGTCTGAGGAAAACAGCATTGTTGTGCAGTTATGCACCTATCAATATTCCCCCCCCCCCCCCAAGGGGGAGGAGCGGCGGGCATATACGGGGCTTTAGACTGAAAGCGATTCCCGACAGGCGTGAATTTGGCATGCCGAATGATTCCTGGTCCCGGGAAATAGTTTTTGGTCGATTATAGATCCCGGTAATATTGAGCTCCCCCAGGCCATTTGATGCGCTTAAGAGCTCCCACTGTGGGGATTTAGACAAAACTGCTTGGCTCTAGGGTGTGGAATTAGGGTGTGGAATAAGTAACAGTAGGGCGGTATTGCTTACGTTTTATGATAAGCGCGGTGTTGGCCGCTTTATAATGTTAACGTATTATGAATAGAACGTCGCTGGGCCGTTAGGCAGTGTTAACGTTTTGGGTATGTTGGACTTTTATGTTTAAGCCTGAGAAATACGGCAATGATGGACTGTCAGCGTTTATGCAATAGTACGCATATGTAGTATGCATTATTATATAAAATACAATAGTTGTTACTGACATACTGTGAGGGTACTTAAAACAGTTGATTGAATGTCGTAACTCTTTCTAAGTCTGAATATGAAATAAATATGGAAGCTTGAATGCGGCAAAAACGTATACATGAATCAAATAAGAACTGTAGCATGAACAGTTGTAAATTATAATACATTAGCATTTAGAAGTTTAGTCAATTCTCTAGTTTCAAGGCCCCTAACTGTTTATAAGTCGGTATAATAACAACTTTGAAATTGAGGGTAATTAATGTTTATAGGAAGGATAGGGAAATGTTACTATTTCCGGCAACAGGGCCCATATATATCAATATTTATAATGATTCTTAAGCTATTCTTAATTTAAGTTGAAAATAAGTCTAAATTAGAATTTGTGTTTAAACACTATTACTTAAAAGATGTGCGTGACATATGCTATTTTAAATACTAATACACTTTGAATTCATTGTAACTTTGATGTCAGATCTTCAAACAATGGATTTCTTTTTCAGAACATCCAATTTTAAAATTTCAGAATTTTAAGATTGTCCTGATTTTTAAACTAAGATTCTTTATAAATACCATCCCAGATAATCATTTATGCAAATAATCAATATCACTGATGATAATTAAGCTCGTACCTGTAAGCGCAGTAATGTTGGCGAGCAGTTTGTTGAGCACATCGGGTGGTATCTCGGCGAAGGCGTCGTTCGTTGGAGCGAACACTGTGAATGGTCCCGGCCCACTGAGGGTCGCAACGAGGTTGGCCTTTACAACAGCTTCAAAATACAACGAGATCATACTGCCATTTTGGCGATGATGATGCAATGGGTAATTTACTTTGCGAGCGGTGTTTGATCGAAGTGCATAGCTAGCTAGATAAGCATATATCGTGACCCTTTGTAGACGTGGTCCCTTAATGGAACACTGACGCTCGGCCAATATTCCAGAATGTTTATTTTAACACAGTAAATTTCATCTGAAACCTTATAAGATTCGTGAATGCCGACCATGTAGATCAATCATAGTTTCAAATAACCTTGTTGAGTATAGAGAGCCAACATAAAAAATAGCTTTAGTATAGTGAAAATATACAAAAAATTACAAACGCTAAAATGTGACCTTAATTTTTAGAGTTTGTTAACATAATTCCAAACTTCACAGAGTTTCCTCCCCTGCTACGGGATATTTATTCAATACAGCGAAGCAGGGGAGACTACTGTGAGGAGTTTAACATTTTGTATATAGGTATAATTACCCCACGGAAGTCACATCCTCAGGGTTAGATAATAAGCACAAATGGTTGAGTGCAGGATGCATAGAATTTGTAAAATACAGTTTAAATTATATGTTTTGGTATCATTTTAAAGGTATATATGTAAGCAATAAGAAAAAAAGGCTGTTTTGTGCACTACTTTTTGTCTAGTGGTTCCCAGCTTCACTTTTGGCCCATGTATTTATGCGCAAAATGGCAGCCTCCATGCCCGTCAAAACCGGTGTGTGTTTTCTTAGGTAAATATTTTGAGTTACAACGCATAGAATTGTTTGACATGCTTTTTTTTCAAAAGGTTATGTCCTCATCTTTCCAACAATATTTGGTGATATATTGGAAAGTAGCTTTGTTATTTGCGCATGCGTAACCGATAGATATATTAATATCAATACAGCGAAGCAGGGGAGACCACTGTGAGGAGTTTAACATTTTTTATAGATATATTTATATCAATACAGCGAAGCAGGGGAGACCACTGTGAGGAGTTTAACATTTTGTATATAGATATATTAATATCAATACAGCGAAGCAGGGAAGACCACTGTGAGGATTTTAACATTTTGTATATAGATATATTTATATCAATACAGCGAAGCAGGGGGAGACCACTGTGAGGAGTTTAACATTTTGTATATAGATATATTTATATCAATACAGCGAAGCAGGGAACACCACTGTGAGCAGTTTAACATTTTGTATATAGATATATTGATATCAATACAGCGAAGCAGGGGGAGACCACTGTGACGAGTTTAACATTTTGTATATAGATATATTGATATCAATACAGCGAAGCATGGGAGACACCACTGTGAGGAGCTTAACATTTTGTATATAGATATTACAAATGTTATACTATATCTAAGTTTGTAGATCTATCTTTGTTTAATTTTGACATTATATATTCAATAATAATAGTTTAAACTATACTCGTATTTCAGTATTATCCTATACAATTATTTCCTAATTTTAGTACGATGTTGAAGGGTAGTGTATCTTTAAGTGTAGTAGCTAGAATCAAATCTATCAATTAAACGTATTCCTACCAGTAAGAAGTGTGGAAAATCGCGCCTTTTCATGGGTAATCATCCCAGGAATATCCAGAAAGGGCAGTGGATAGAGAACTCTGTCTACCACGTGAATGACGCCGTTGGACGCATTCTGATTGGCCAATACAACAGGGCTTCCTTCCGCGGTTATCAGCTGAAAACATAAAGTTCTCATTTAAAGATTAAAAGCATACGCATTTTCATATTTGTGTTAGCGCAAATTAACAACTTTTGCATTGAAGAAATATTTTTCGATTTATCGTTGTGAATGGTTCGATTTATCGGCCAATAAACAACGATTTGTCTGATGCGTAGGAATTAAACCACGAGGGCGTTAGCCCGAGTGGTTAAATAGCCACACATCAGAACGACAAAGATTTGCGTATAGGCTGATAAACAACGATAGTGCGAAAATTATTTCGATTCTAACATGGTTTGACAAATATTTTTTTGCAATTGTAATGAAAACTACATTTTACTATGCTCCGCTCAGAATCGGGACTACTTTTTTCGTTGTTTATTGGGTAGTTTAACAACGATAATTTTTTTCTTTTTCTATAGAAAAAATAGCGAGTAATATGTTAGAATATGTCGTTAAATATATTTTGTTTACAAATGAGTAAAATGGAAGCATTTATTTTGATTTACAGGCCAATATTTGATTCAATTAATTAAAGATACGCCATTCTTTTTTCCTTGTTCACGAGAAATTATCCGTCGGTTTCTTATTTCTTACCTTCCCATCGTTATAAATGTTAAATCTGATTTCTGCGAATTTTCCAGCCGCAAGGGGCGCTATGCTCGGCGCTTTCATCTCATTTCTCAGTTGGGATGAATAGACACTTCCGGAAACCACGTGGTATTTCAGAACTTCGATCAGTAGCTGCTTGTTTGTCATCAACTGGTCTAGGACGGCCTTTGGGAGCTTTTGAAATGCAGCATTTGTTGGTCCAAATACGGTAAATGGTCCTGAATTAAAATCACAAATCACATGCCATTAATACTTATTTATCTAATAAAGTTTGAATCAAAGTATTAGTACAATGTATTAACACTTGTTCGTGGATTTCGCGTGCCCTTATTGAAATCGTACAAACGTGTAATCAATTATTATGTGACTCGCGAAATCACGTGGAAAAGATAGTAATGACAGGTAATATATTCAGTGAGCATTATTGCGTTTATGTCACCAGAACAAAAAAAAGAGAACAAAAAATAAAATAACATATTTCTGTAGAAGATAATTCATTAAAATGGAACGGAAAACAATACACAACATTACTCGACGAAGAAACGCATTGTAATTGCAAGAGATCATTTAGTATATTATTATATAGGATATTGCACAAGTTTGTATTTAACATGCCGTGCATTCAATTATGCAAAAAAAGCTGATACTAGTATATAACACTCGGACTCACCTCCTGTGGAAAGAGTACCGGCTAAACCGGCGTCTGTTACCAGCGTCACCAGCTCAGTGGCTCCCAAACGTGTAGCCAGTTCCGGTATGGTCTCAGCAGACGCTAGGACCACGAGAGCAGATAACACTAGAAGGCGCATCATGTTTGTGACGAATAAAACCTTAAGTACGAAGCATCCGTTGAAACCTGTCCGGCTTTATAGTCGCCGCTTAGCGAACATCACATGTTACAACACGTGTGGGTCCAGAGAAGATAAATTTTGGAATTTCTTAATGTTGTATAACGCCCGTCGTGTGCTGAATTCTGCTAAGTCCACTGTTTGCGGTTGTTTACAAAACATTGACATAACCGTACTAGAACATGTGTCGACGCCCAGTGTAAGTATATGCGTACTGAAGATCAAATGTATACCATGGTAGTGGTTTCGTTGTTTGACTTATTAAAGGGACTATGTCAACGAAATAATTGCCTTCCTATTGCACTTTAAATGATATTACATAATAGAAATTAGATATACTAAGATATTTTCATTAAATAAATACTATATAATATAATGCACAACGAGATATTTAATGAAAACTAAAAAGCAAGAGTTTGAAAAAATTAAAACCTCGAGTGGGTATCGAACTCACGACGTAGGAGCTGTACGAAGAAATGATATTAGACAGCGCTGTAATGAACTGCGCTATTCTGCTTGGTAATGAATCACGTGTTAACTATGGTTATACAAATAACTCACAATTCTGACATCAAAATGTAAACATGAAAAGGGCCAACCAAACACGAACCTTATTGTAAATTGATTTTTATCTCAGAAAAAAATGGGTACACTCTTTTCCAATTATATATACCCTGTTTCAACCGTTATTATATGCCAGTATTCATATCTTAATTTCATATTTTGTTTAAGAAATTGCCTCCTTGAGGCTCTGTTCGATGACATAGTCCTTTAAAGAAACTGCATTGTTGTATCCTTCCTTACCATTCAAACCGTCATGCTTTTTTACAGATTGCTTAATTGTCCATTCCCCTTATTTGCGTAAATATATACCTACACAATGCCTACACATTTATGTATAATTTTCCGAATTTGAAAAAAATGCTGTCAAATGTAGGGACTTCGTTGGAACTTGTTAAATGATCATTAATTGAAGATAATTTGTTTCATTTTGCCGCAGTAACTATCATTAAAAATGAGAATGCTCGTTTAATATTGACATTTTGATAGCCAGAATCAAACAGAAAGACAATAATAAATACACGGATACGTTTATGCATGGAAACGGGCTTCCAAATTGAAATTTTGCGGGTACGTATGCGGATACGGACCCATGGAATCGCGGCCTTAGTCCTATTATACATATTGACACAACTCAACTATATTTACTAGGATGTTATTTCTTAAAAACATGTTTAACATGAAATCATGTAGTTGGCGCTCGATTTAATTTCATTTCATTGTGACTCAGAAACGGGTTTAATGATGCTCTGGTTACCGTCCAACCAATGAGTAATTAACTGTTATTCGAATGATTGATGCACTCTCTTTTAAGAACTATTTACTTTGAATTGCAAGCTGTTCGGTTCATTTCAATTACCCCAGTTTAAATCCTCTGTGGATTTTGTGTTTGTTTTGTGTTTTAGTTTACAACTATTAATTTTAGCTCGATTGCACCGAAAGCCTAAGGCTTATTGAGACACTTTCGAGTCCGTTTCCTCGGTTGAACAAGTACTTGGTGTCTTTGGGGGAGATCTTGCAAGTACGCTTCCAGAGTGGGGATCGAACCCGGGACCTCCCGATCGCTAGGTGGACACCATATCCGCTATGCCACAACGACCTCAAATGATCAAGATGTATTTTCTATGTTTTATGGCGTCACTTGCCAGAATCATGTTACCTTCTGTTGTTATTTAAGGGTTTCTCTACCGCCGATGCAGCTCGATTTGCATATGTTATATATTTAAATATACTCGTGCAAAGCAAAACAATATTACTTCTATATAAGGCGTGTCGTGGGAAAACCGGGCTTAATGCATGTGCGTAAAGTGTCAGCCCTAATCCAGGACGACACTCTCCGCCTACAGTGGATTTATGTTTAGACGCCACTTCCTTGAAACAGAAAATACCACAAAAGCGGAAAGTGTCGTCCTTCGATTAGCCTGTGCGAACCTTTCCGCCTACAGTAGATTTATGTTTAGACGCGACTTCCTTGAAACAGAAAATACCATAAAAGCGGAAAGTGTCGTCCTTCGATTAGCCTGTGCGACATTTTCCGCCTACAGTAGATTTATGTTTAGACGCGACTTCCTTGAAACAGAAAATACCATAAAAGCGGAAAGTGTCGTCCTTCGATTAGCCTGTGCGACACTTTCCGCCTACAGTAGATTTATGTTTAGACGAGACTTCCTTGAAACAGAAAATACCATAAAAGCGCAAAGTGTCGTCCTTCGATTAGCCTGTGCGACATTTTCCGCCTACAGTAGATTTATGTTTAGACGAGACTTCCTTGAAACAGAAAATACCATAAACGCGGAAAGTGTCGTCCTTCGATTAGCCTGTGCGACACTTTCCGCCTACAGTAGATTTATGTTTAGACGCGACTTCCTTGAAACAGAAAATACCATAAAAGCGGAAACTGTCGTCCTTCGATTAGCCTGTGCGGACTGCATTAAGCCCGTCTTTCCCACGACACCCTCATTAATAAAATTGTTCTGAAATGCGCGTGTAAGCTTTATCCCAAAATGTTGAATTAACGCAAAGTTTATTCATAGGGGCGAATATTTCGTCAATTCTCGCCTGATAATGGGATATTATGTAATTGTTATTAGTACATGTTTCAAGGTGGTCACATGACGCCAGCACTTATCTTCACATAACCAAGTACTAGACAGTTGCGCGATACTGCATGCTTATATAAGCAAATGACCTAGTTGTACTGACGTATTGTCCGGCAGCTTAAAAAGGAAGCCTTAAAGAGACGAAATGGGCCTCAAAAGGGCAACTGCAGTGAAAAAAATATGAAAATTAAATATTAATATCAGCATATAATAAAGGTTAATATAATGTCTATATGATGGGAAAAGAGTTTATGTTTTCTGAGAAAAATTGCATTTGATCATTTAGGTTGTGTTTGTTTGGCCCTTTTCTTCATCACACGACAGAATATCGCAGGTGGTTCCAACTGTCTACTGTTATTTGTTCTTACGACTCCGTAGTCGTGAGTTCGATACCAATCTGGGTTTTCTTTTTTTCAAGTATTTTTCTTTATTGTTGTTTTTTTTTTTTTGTCAAAAAATTCTCAAACATGTATGTAGCAAATTATTGGTACAGTATTTATTTTTATGCGTGTGAATTGCTCATTTCTTGAACATAATAAAATTGCTAAAGGATATCACATTTTCGTTGACATAGTCCCTTAAAGTAGCCGGTTGTAGCACGTTGCAACAAGGTTGTGTTTAGTTCTGTCAGTACAGTTATATAAATCTTGATGTACTAGCATTGCGATTTTTAAAACATTCCAATGTTTGATAATAATGTCAAGTATTTAACATATTTTAAATCTGAAACTTACCAACAGGACCGCGAAGCAGATTGTAAGCCTGTAGCACAACTGGTTTATTTTATTCGTGCCAGATAGATAAAGAACAAGAATTTACGGAACGGACGTATTTCCACTTATTATGTGTGATTGTGTAGAAGTTTGGGACAAAGAACATATACTAGACATTTTAAATAATACATTCTAGCATGATACCCGCTAATTTTTCCATAGACAAAGAACACAATTATCGTTGTTAAACTACCTATAAACAACACAAAAAGAAGTCCCGATTCTGAGCGGAGCATAATATAAAGTAGTTTCAATTACAATTACAAAAATATATGTCAAATCATGTTAGAATCGAAATAGCTTTCGCTTTATCGTTGTTTATCGAACAATAAACAACTCTTTGTCGTTCTGATGTGTGGCTATTAAACAACTCGGGCTAACCCCCTCGTGGTTTAATTCATACGCATCAGAACTTCAAATCGTTGTTGATTGGCCAATAAACACCGATAATTCGAAAATTATTTTTGTATTAATTTTGGCTTAAACTGATGTTAATATTTTGAATGTGAAAATAAATACCAAGCCCATATCGAAAATGTATTGCATTAACGTTTATTAAAACAATATAGCAACTTTCAAAAAACTACGTTTGTATGCAATAAAGCAATGTTTTAAAGGGACTATGTCAACGAAACAATTGCCTTCCTATTGCATGATAAATTATATTACATGATAGAAATAAGCTATACTAAGATATTTGCATTAAATAAATAATAAATAATATAATACACACTGAGATATTTCATAGAAACTAAAACGCAAAAAAGTTTGAAAAATTAAAACCTCGAGTGGGTATCGAACTCACGACTTATGAGCTATACGAAGAAATGAGATTAGACAGCGCTTTAACCAAATGCGCTATTCTGCTTGGTAATGAATCATGTGTAAACTATGGTTATACAAATAACTCACAATTCTGACGTCAAAATGTAAACATGAAAAGGGCCAAACAAACACGAACCTTATTGTAAATTGATTATTATCTAATAATGGGTACACTCTTTTCCAATTATATATACCCTGTTTTGACCGTTATTATATGCCAGTATTCATATCTTAATTTAAGATTTTTTTACGAAATTGCTCCCCCTTGAAGCTCTTTTCGATTACAAAGTCCTTTAAATATGGCATTTCGAATGTAAACCCAACATTACACAAATTGCATATTCGTCTTTAATCATCTACCAGATTCAAATATTGGCAGATAAAACAATGCCACTCTCTACACAATTAATTGTATAAGCAGGGCCGTACGTTGTGGGAAAATCGAACATGAACCCAATCGTGTGTTCGATAGCGCACAGTAAATGAAGCGTGTCGTGGGAAAACCGGGCTTAGTGCACGTGCGTAAAAGTGTCGTCCCGGATTAGCCTGTGCAGTCCGAACAGGCTAATCCGGCACGACACTTTCCGCTTACAGCTGATTTATGTTTAGAAGAGACTTCCTCGAAATAGAAAATACCATAAAAGCGGAAATTGTCGTCCTGGATTAAATTTGAAAGTCGGCTGAAGATGTATATCGTCGACTGTAAATCGAACCTTTACATTTTGTCATAAACTAGACAAGTCATTTTGAGGGCCATCTATAAAATATGTTGTAAAATATTTGAATTTTGAAATATATTAAACATTCAACAATTTACAAACTCAAAATCACTTGCTGTCTTTCTGACCACCAATAAGTAAAATATGATGCTGTGTTTACATGTTTGTTTTTTTATTTGTTGTACTAATGTCTATATTCAATCTTGATATCACGAGTACAGGTTTATAAGACGATCCTCGAAATTGAAATACTTCACTGACCACAATGACAGGATTTCACCATGCAAAAAATAATGCATGGGAACTACATTCCTTTTACGGAAAACTATGTCACCAAATGTCTTTAAATACATAATATATATACATATATATACATAAACATACGTTTTATTTACAAAACATACATAATATTATTATATAGTAATATACACATGGGAAGAAACAAATGTGACCTTTTCTGACGTCAGTGAATTTGTTATACACACGTCGAATTACGTTCAAAGTTCTGTTTAAATTGGCTGCACCGTGTCCATCAGTAAATCGCTCGTCTGGTATTGAAATTATGAGTTTGTTGAGTTTTCAAAAACAGACGTGTAGAAAAGACTAGAATTTGTATCCGTTATTTCATACGACGTGTATGATGCACATGGCTACCCAGACGTACTTTGGATTCTCCGCTATGATAAATCTCACTGACGACCAGGGGTCATATTCACAAAGCTGCTAAAAAAAATTTTTTACTTAAATCAAACCTTTAAGTAAAAACTTCAAATAAACATTTCGTTGTTAAAACAAATATTTTATTTTTGAATTCCGTAAATTAAGAAGTGTCTGTTGATTTGTTCCACTAAAAAACCATTGAAAACTAAATAAATTTTTAATGAACCAGCCATAGATTTAAGGAATTTTATGATTTGAAGAAATGTACTTCCGATTTCACTAAGGACCAGAAATAATTAAAACAATGCGTTCTAAGTATTCTACTGGCTGACTAACATCACGTGATACAACACTTGTCAATTGGGCATTGACTACTGAGCTATGGTCGACTTCCGTAAATAGCTCACATAAACAATGACATACAAATGTATGTGTTCATAAAATGTTATAGATCTACAGGAACCAGCCACATACATTATTATTTTAAGAAATTTACTTAAGATTTCATAAAAGAGCTTTGTGGATATGCACTCAGGTGAGTTCTCGCTTGCGTTTTCCCTCGGTGGGGACCGCCATTCACAAATCTGTTGGGAGATCTTCTACTAGTCTAGTGTCGCGGTACAAATCGCAAAAACTTCCATGTGTTTTGTTTTTCTTACTGCTATGAACTGGTCCTACATCGTTCCCATGTCTGAATGACATCTCGATTGCGTCCTTGGAGTATGTAGTGATTTTAGGATAGTTTGCTCTGAAACACATGCGAAGGCTCATTTCATATATAGTTTTTTACGTAATGAAACGACTCGAACGAAAGCAGCAATATCTGCTTTAAATACTGTGTTTCTCAGGAAGTGACTGAGGCACACACTGTTTACAGGGAATAATAACAAGAGGGCCATGATGGCCCAAAGCGCTCACCTGAGAACTGGTATAGATGAAGACCATACTGTTGTGACAGGTTTGAAAATTAAGGCATATGAACAATACGCAAAGGGGAGTAGGATCAATTTGATTTAAAACATCGGTTAATGCAATGGGCTAACTAAAGAACGAGATGGGTAGTGGATGTGCAGTGGTTTTGCTAATAGTTCTCAAATCATTTTTCTCGATATTCTTACCTAACCCTTTTTCTTAAGTCACTGACATTTCTGGAAAATGCAGAAACAGTAGATTTTGATGTCTTTTACGCAGACAGTTTAAGAGAACTAGTTGCAATGCAATAATTGCGATGGCTGTGCTATAAGGTCAAGTTTTGCTTTTTCTTTGATAATTTTCTGTCCAATGATTATAAATGATGTTAATGCAGGCTCTGAAGACATCGATGTTGCATGTACAAATAACTGCATGCAAGGTTTGCAACTGTTGGAAATCAAATTTTAATTTTATCAATCAATTTTTATGGTCATACGCAAACTGTGTAAGTTTTGTCAACATTGAATACAAAATCGTATATGCAAATCAATCATTGATAATTTGTTGATGGTTTTTTCCAAATAAAAGGGGAAATAACTCCGGTGTTTCTGGCCTGATCATTCTTATATTCGACTGCACCTGTAGTCTTAGGTTCATAGACAAATTGTGTACGATTGGTGAAGATTGGATGAAAAAAAATGAAGTCTCTATCCTGAATAGAGTCCATTTATATATTTATTTTTTTCGCAAACAAATGGCAATAAATCTGCTGTTTCTGGCCCGATTTTGCTTATTTTCGACTTCACGTTTAATCTTATGGCCAAAGACAAACTGTGCAAGATAGGTGAAGATTGGATGAAAAATGAAGTCTCTATCCTGAATAATGTCCGTTGTTGCATATTTTTTTCACGAAGGGCAATAACTCCGGTGTTTCTGGTTCGATCTTGCTTATATTTCGGTCAAAGTATGCTACAACTATTACGTATCATTAAAATGTGAAAACATCGTGCAGACGACAGCTATGTGACCCATGTAGCAGGCACTCAATGTTAGGTAAGACATAAAGGGACTTGTTCACAGATTGGCACATTTCAATTGTTTAATAGGTCACAAAAAGAAATTAAAAGGTCACACAAAGAAATATACGTTATATATATATATATATATATATATATATATATATATATATATATATATATATATATATATATATATATATATATATATATATATATATATTTTTTTTTTTTATTTTTTATTTTTTTTTATTTATTTATTTATTTATAATTTATAATTATATATATATATATATATATATATACAAGTAAAATAACATTTCTGACAAAGAAACATATAGGAAAAATAATATCGTTTATGGATAATCATCAATTGAAATTAATAAAATTATAAAACGTTTGTAACGCTTTTCATAGGTTTTTTGGAAAACGCATGTATGACCTTCATATCCTTTAAAATACACTACCGGTTTGATAGTCATGACGGAGTAGTGGTTAGATCGTCATATTTTTTATCCCGAAGATCGTAGGTTCGGGTAACTGCGAAAGCAAATCTTTACTTTTTTTCTTATTTATTTTTGTTAGTTCATATGCTTTAGTTTTTGCAGTTAACATTTAACGGCATTTTTCAAAAATATGTAAAATCTGTGAACAAGTCCCTTTAAGCAAGCAGAGCGCGAATTTAAACTCCCGCGTAAAGTTTCTTTCCTCATGATTATTTATTGATGAATTTAAAACCGCGCGATTCTGTCGTTTTTCAAGAATTGCTTAATGCATGTGCGTAGTGTCATTGATTAGCCTGTGCGGACGCATGTCGTGAAAAAATCGGGCTTAATGCATATGCGTAAAGTGTCGTCCCGGATTAGCCGGATTGCTTTAAGCCCGGTTTTTCCACGACACGCCTCAATTGTTTTTACAGTACCTGTATACGATGTATGCAGCGATAACGACTCCAATTAACGACAACAGGCCACCTGTTCCTATGCCAAACACTAGAGTCATATGAGCCTGTAGCCACTGCGATATGTCCTGGAACACACAGTATTTGCAACGCATAAACATTTACACCGTACATACATTGATAGGAAACACAATGTTTCAACTTTTAACTCAATAACAACAGCATACCGCCTCACTAGCAATGTCGGTATGTCGCGGTGGTAGTATATCTTTGGTAAGGAACGTCGATGGCACTGACACAATAATAGCCATTCCTCATAACCGCACGCAGAGGTAACTGACAAAAAAGTATAAGGGTGGGAGCCATTATCTGCCTCGGTATATCTTAGGCCCAACCCAGCTCTTGATCTCACGCCTGAGGTTTGAGTCCATCAGGTCAAACGACAACGAAGCCAATTAAAACTTAAAAAAAAATAATAACTGTGGTCATTACTAGTATTGAATATGCCATCCACGAAACATCCATACAGCAATGAGCCGTTGGCCGCCCACACATAGTAAAGTCTTAGCAACACTGCAACTTAAACGAGGAAGGACCCAGCCTATGCACCGGGTTCTTCTAGGTTACAGTATACTAAATATTTCAGGTGTGCAATGCTATACTCTCTAAATAAATCAACACCATTTATTTGAAGACACAATTTTCTGTATAGTCACTTGCCATGACTTTATTTTTGAATATTTCTTGGTACGTGTGGTAGGAAAAACATTGTTGTGTACTAAAAATTCACTGTTTCGCTTGAAGGTTGGAGACTACATGACGAGACTTTGACAGTTGGCAGTATACCTTCAACTGGAGAGTAGCCGGTAAAAAGATGGCCGTAAAACAGTGAACTTTGATTCGCGTCGAGTTCTTTCTTACATATCACATGACCTATCTTTTTTATTGTCTAAATCAATTCGGCTCGGAATGCTCTTTAAGAAAAGGTATGGTTATGAGGGTCTCTACGCGCAAAATGTTGAGTTTATTTTTTGTTGAATTTATTGCTTTTACATTGAATTTGTTAAGGAAATCTTTTAGTATATTGTGACCTAAACTGACTTTGGGTTAAAATAAAATATCGTCTGCAAGTGCAAAATATGGATGAGAAAGCAGATTTTTGGTCATTTCTGAGCAAAGGAGTAGAAAATAAGTGCATTAAATGCATCAATTCAGATTGTTTGATCTGGAATGGTTGTATTTCAAATAGTTCCTTACCCTATTATGGCCGAATGAGGGCTAAATTGCCTTCGGACATAAAATCAGAGACATACTTGGTTCACCGTGTAGCGTTAATGTGCTACATGAAGTCAGAATTGAACGCCAGGGACTCTGTGAGCCACTTATGCAACAATAGCTTGTGTGTTAAGCCTGAACATGTAAACATAGAGCCCCATTCCACCAACATGGAACGGCGGACATGTTTACAGTTCGGACAGTGCAGCGGGCATGGAACTGAGCCAGCCTGCATATTTGGTAAAAACATGAATACAACAAGCTTTATCACTTCCTTTTATTCATAGAAATACACTTAAAATACATAAATGCATGTTTTTTTTCATTTTATATCTATTTCTATTGGGTATTTTTGCCTTTTTCAGGTAGAGGAACGCCTGATGCTGACGCGAGGGCCACTTGTTAGAGGTCTCTTATGCCAAAACAGGTAATAATAACAATTTATTATCAGGTACACAATCAACTAAGCATATTTATGATGCTTAAGGTGTGGAAGACTGTCATAATCAGGTTTGGGGTCACTCATGCCCTTGCCGTAGTGTAATTCCTCATGCAGTTTGTATCGATAATTCCGCGTCCTGGCACGTAAAGCTCGTGCTTTGTTGGTAGCGGATGTTTGCTTTCGGTTAAGGTCGTTGCGGTCCTCATATGCTATCTGCTTAATAATCTTTGACCCCTGGGTAAGGTTAGCATTTAGTTCAGTGGTTTTTGCAATTACAGAGTCAGCATAGCCATTGTTTAATTTGTGAACCTGCCCGTGAATTCGACCTACACAGTTGCGTGAGAAAGTCACAGTTTTAGGATTGACAGCTTGGTACGACCTGTTTACTGCTTCACTTTTTTTGGGTTGTGGTTAAAAGTCTGGTAGCGTCAAGAGCAGCTGGACCTAAAACCATTTCAATGCATTTTTTAAGGACTTGTTGGTCACTGTCAACCATTTTAACCTTGACATTGTCTGGCATGAAATTCTTAGCTTGCCTATTTGTACCAGCACAGACATAACTGTACTTTGCACAATGAGTACCGCAGTAACCACTGAAGCATAGAACAATGGTTGCGATTACATCAACCATGACCTTCTTTAGAACCTTGATGTCACCCTGGTGTTTATTGTGGGCAGCTTTAAGCTCAGCCATACACCTAGCTTTGACCGAGAGAGCGAACTGACTCCTGATATTAGACTTGGAATGACCCTTGAGCATGCCCTTTGAGAAAGGCGCTTTGTTGAGCTCGCGCTTCAGCGAGTTGCCTAGGTGCCTCAGATCCTTAAGATGACCCACATTGTGACCGTGAGAGTTACGAACACCTTGGAATGCCCTACTGTCCCCATCACAAGTGAAATTTGCTATTTTGATGTCCTTAGAGATCTGGTCACCTAACAACCTATTCCATTTGCCTTCATCACCTATTGGTTCCCTCTCTGAAACATTTGCAGAACAATGCCCCCTATGATTGAGGCACTGAACAGGTTTACCCTTATTCCTAAGCATTGATGCAGTCCTGCATAGTTTATTTGCTACTTGTACCCCTACAATTTGCTTGTTTCTGGTATTGTTTTCACACATAGTGCTTATGGCAATAGTTCCGGCTTGAAAGGGTGTCGCGTCAGAGTTAAAAATTGGATTGTTGTAGCAAGTGTCCCCTTCAACATTTACCTTAGAGGGATCTTTTTGACCAATTTTGGCATTTTCAGCAACTAAGTTTTCTCTAATCTGGTACATGCTTCTCTCATTTAGGGATTTAAGGGCAGTATTGACCTTATTTGCTTGTTTTTGCATAGCAAGTGGAGAGGGAGCAATGATATTGGTTGTGTTGAGAATTCTGCGGGAACCTGTGTTCCCAATAGAAGTACTTGCAACACCTATTTGGAAGCCTACATTGATCTGAGCTGCCTTTCTGCCCCTGGTACTTGATGGAACCTCATTGTAAAGCTTATAATGCTTGCCTACATATCTGCATCTTGTACATTTTAACCTTTCCTCCCAGCCTAAGCCCCACTTTATGGAAGCACTGCCGTCAATTACCAAGTCGCCCCTACATTTATCACTTCTTAACCTATGCTTTCTATTTTCAGAGGACATCATAGACTGGAGTAGGGCGGGGACATAGACCTTGTTCGTAAGTAAGTCGGGATGGACTTTTGATGGAGCAGGAACCCGTAACAGGTCTACATAGTGAATCTTGTTCGCTCTCGGACGCAAGGGCTTAGCTGGGGTTTGAGAGCCGTCTACATCCCGAAAAGTAAGAACCTTGTCATTGTAAGCTACCCGTGCTTCAAAGGATGACCTTTCTAACCTTACATAGGTTGTGTTGGAATTTGACCTTCTTTCATAATTATGTTTTTTCCCCTTCACCGGACTAGTCCCACCTCGTTTAAAACCAACATTGAGCAACTTTTTCTTTTGCTTGGTTATGAACCCCATTTTGACCAGATTGCCACCTTAAAAAAAGTCAAAGTACTTATTTTGTGCCCAAAATATGCAATTTTGTATTCCCTTAAACCTCTAAATGTGAGCAGGCAGTGCAAATTGACCACCTGCTGCAGTTTAAAGGCACTCATGACATTATATACTAGAATATATAATTGGTGGCCTGTAATTAAAGAGGCTGCGACAAACAAGGTGCTTTAAAGATTTTACACTTTATTGGTTTGAAACAAGCAATTACTGGAAGCTGATTGATTTCTACACTTCAAAGTATCTTTGATCTCCCATTTTGACTAATTTGTTAATTGTCTTGGATGAAATTGGAATTTTTTTTCTATAAAATTTACATTTTTGGGGTGATTTTTTTTAAAAAATACACAAAAAATACATTATCAAAATGGCTTAGAGTAAACATATCTAACAAAGTCATTCTCTCCTCACCCCACATAAGCCCCCCATACATGTTTGTTTGGTTTGTTTGGGTATTTTGTCACAAATATTGCAAATATCAGCTTTAATTGTTAGAGGGACATTTAAGCTTCAAGACGCTTGAAATCACCGGCTTCCGACCAAAATCACCTGTGTTTGAAAATATGAAATAAAATGGCCAAATGGTCAGATATACAAGCCAAACTTAATATATTGGTGCAATATGCATGGGAAGATAATTATATGCAAGAAAAACTAATTTTAATGAGAACAAATTTCTCTTATAGGTTATAGTATACTAAATATTTCAGGTGTGCAATGCTATACTCTCTAAATAAATCAACACCATTTATTTGAAGACACAATTTTCTGTATAGTCACTTGCCATGACTTTATTTTTGAATATTTCTTGGTACGTGTGGTAGGAAAAACATTGTTGTGTACTAAAAATTCACTGTTTCGCTTGAAGGTTGGAGACTACATGACGAGACTTTGACAGTTGGCAGTATACCTTCAACTGGAGAGTAGCCGGTAAAAAGATGGCCGTAAAACAGTGAACTTTGATTCGCGTCGAGTTCTTTCTTACATATCACATGACCTATCTTTTTTATTGTCTAAATCAATTCGGCTCGGAATGCTCTTTAAGAAAAGGTATGGTTATGAGGGTCTCTACGCGCAAAATGTTGAGTTTATTTTTTGTTGAATTTATTGCTTTTACATTGAATTTGTTAAGGAAATCTTTTAGTATATTGTGACCTCTAACTGCAGTTTATTAAACGGTTACCTAATAAATAGTAGGGTATAGTTTAAATATTAAATCATAAATGGAGGAGCTCTCCATTTGCCTGAACATCATATTAGCCATGATGTTAGCGTACAGTAACTATTAAATCAGTAACTATTATGTATATAACCTAGTTGTTGCAACAACAACTTATCTATCGGAGGTCTGAACTCCAGAAAGAAGATATGTGTGTGTGTGTGTGTGTGCGTGCGTGCGTGTGCGTGTGTGCGTGCGTGCGTGTGTGTATTTTGAAGTTTATGAGGTCCTTCCGCGCCAAAGGCTGCATTATGTGAGGACCCGGAGTGTGTCCCAGCACTCCTACCTAATTAACTTACTAGAGACTCACGAAAGTTGGGACGAATTCTGGATCATACCTGCAATTTCCAGCTATTTATTTTTTACTGAAAGATAATGTAATTTTTGGTGTGGTCTGGTGCTGTGGGGGAAAACCGGAGTACCCGGAGGAAACCCCACCTGTCCGGTATGGTGACCACCAACCACAGAAGGAATAACAGAAAGAAGATATCGAGACTGAGTTTGTATTTATAGGTTCCGACGAAGATACCACGTGATCAAATCAACCAATGAGATCATCGGCTTATAACTATCAAATGTTCTCAGGTCCATTCCTTATATAGTAATACAATTTATAAACACCATAATATTTACGGCTCATTGGTTAATATAACAGCTTTTCTGAAAAGTAGTCTTTACAAATAAACAGCTGAGTTTAAATATATCAAATAAACAAACGCCGAATAAAACACAGCGTATGTATACATGAGCAAGTGCAGACACCGCCCTACAAGAAATAGCAACTGTTTAGATTAATACACAATATTCCTATAACACAATAAATTACTAGGCTGTATCTCGGCGAGGTATCTAAATACGTTAATTAGCTTATTCCTAAATCATGACAACACTTCTGTTAATATTCATCAAACGCCGAGATATACCGTCTCCGTGGCCTATTGGTTAGGGCGTTCGCCTACGGAGCGGGAGGTCGTAGGTTCGAGTCCTACACAGGGCGAGTTCTGATATGGCCGGTTGCCTACCCAGCAGCTAGTTAAATCAAGGGGTACCGATTGCCTTCCTGCCAAGCGCTCGGCATATAGGATAGAAATCGGGAGTAAAGATGTTCTTCAGTTAAGGTGTCTCATAAGTCAAAACTGGCTGGCCCTTAATCGCTAGGGGTGACACTATAATAAACAAACACTTTATAGTTTACACACAAAAATAGTTATCGTGTGATCTTGTGGTTAAATACCAGGTCTAATTACCCCAAAACGGAAGTCACATCCTCAGGATTATCAGTTAGATAATAAGCACATAGGGTTGAGTGCAGGATGCATAGAATTTGTAAAATACAGTTTAAATGATATGTTTTGGTATCAATTTAAGGGTATATATGTAGAAATGAAAAAAAGACAGTTTTGGCACTACTTTGTCTTAGTGGTTCCCAGCTTCATAACTTTTGGCCCATGTATTCATGCGCAAAATGGCCGCCTCCATGCCCGTCAAAACCGGTTTTTTTTAAGGTAAATATTTTGAGTTACAACGCATACAATTCGTTTGACATGCTGTTTTTTTTCAAAAGGATATGGCCTTAGTGTAGCTTGGTCATGGTGAAAATTGAGATCAAACTTTGAATATTTTATATGTAACAAAGAAGGAATTTATTTGCGCATGCAGAACCTACAAGTAAATCATTGTGTTTTGCTCCGTGGTCCATTCGAAAGTAGTGCCCATTACTAAAGAATTCCTCTTCTCTTCTGGCATAAAAGCCATTAAGGAATATCAGACATGCCTATTGTGGTTATTTATAATATCCGATGCGTGTCTGCAACATTTTGGTGCATTTCATTGGAGGCTAACTTGAAAGGTGAACTTTTGGGGTGTGTTTACTGTGGTATGGGGCTTTTGTCGAAATATGACTGACGAAACCATGTTTTCTACAGGTGCCTGCATTCACGTAAGATGCATTTTCTTAGAAGTAGCATGGCATATTTTTTCTATTGCAAATTTTGGAAGAGGACAGATTGGTCTTTAAATTGATACCAGGCTTGCACAATCTGAAATAAAGGAAATGCTAGAAAAATGCTCGGAAATTTTTCCATTTTAAACTTTGGGAATTACCTTGTACATGACGGTCGTTTTCAAAGACGCTTAGATAAAGTATTTCCAAGCACTTTAAATGTTATCTTTCAAAGTAATAAAACATAGTCTGAACAAATATAATTATATAAATAGATTTGTTCCCTACAAGACTTGAAGTACTCTAAGTTTAAGTGTTCAGTTTAACCTATGAGACATAAACATTCTTATCAAGCAAACAAAATTTCAGTATTTTACAAAAACACAGTGACAAAATAACAAATTACGATATTCACTAAACAAAGGAGCTACGATGAAGATTTTTTGTTGATTCAACGTGATTCATCCATAGTCTATCCAGATATTTTATGTCCGTGTGTTACGAATGTTTATCATGTTGATAAATTCACAATGTCACATATCTCCGCGCGTGGTACAAATGTCAAGTAAGGATCTTTTCCTGACAGTATGATACTTTTAATAAAACATATCGCAGTGAACTCAAGACTATAAATATCCCAATGAACTCAAGACTACAATATCTTTAATTAAACATACGATGAACCATATCCCAGTGAACAAAATACTATATTATGATATCTTGAATGAAACATATCCCAGTGAACTCAAGACGATAATATCTTTAATGAAATATCCCAGTAGACTCAATACTATAATTTGTTTAATAAAACATATCTCAGTGAACTCAAGACTATGTTATGTTTAATAAAACATATACCAGTGAACTAAAGACTATGATATATTTTATGAAACATGTCCCAGTGAACTCCAGACTATAATACCTTTAATAAAACATATCCCAGTAAACTAAATACTATAATTTGTTTAATAAAACATATCTCAGTAAACTCAAGACTAGATTATGTTTTATAAAACAGTTCCCGGTGAACTCAAGACTATTATATCTTAAATGAAACATGTCCCAGTGAACTCAAGACTATAATATCATTAATGAAACTTATCCCAGTGAACTCAAGACTATAATATCTTTAACAAAAACATATCCCAGTAATTGAACTCAAGACTACAAAATCGTTACCAAAACATATCCCAGTGAACTCAATACTATAATTGATTTAACGAAACATTTTCCAGTGAACTCAAGAGTATAATATTTTTAATGAAACATATCCCAATGAACTCGATACTATATCTTAAATGAAACATATCCCAGTGAACACAAGACTATACTATCTTTAACATATCCCAGTGAACTCAGGACTATAATATCATTAATTAAACATATCCCATTGAACTCAAAACTATTATATCTTTAATTAAACATATCCTAGTAAACGCAAGACTATACTATCTTTTCTTAAACATACCCTAGTGAACTCAAGACTACAATGTCTTTAAAATAAACATATCCCAGTAAACTCTAGACTATAATATCTTTAATTAAACATATCCCAGTGAAGACATTTTTATCTTTAATAAAACATACCATAGTGAACTCAAGACAAAATATTTAATTAAGCATATCCCAGTGAATTCAAGATTATAATGTCTTTAATTAAACATTTCCCAGTAAACTCCATACTATAATATCTTTATTTAAACATATCCCAGTGAACTGAAGACTATAATAATTATTTAATTAAATATATCCCAGTGAACTCATGAATATAATATCTTTAATTAAACATATCCCAGTGAACTCTAGACTATAATATATTTTTTAAAAAATACTCCAGCGAACTCAGTATTATAATATCTTTCACGAAACATATCTGAGTGAATTTAATACTATAATATATTTAATGAAACATATCTCAGTGAATTTTATACTATGCTATATTTAATGAAATATATATCAGTGAATTTAATACTATAATATCTTTAATGAAACATTTCTCAGTAAATTCAATTCTATAATATATTTAATGAAACACATCTCAGTAAAATCAATGCTATAATATATTTATTGAAACAAATCCCAGTGAACTAAAAACTATAATATATTTATTGAAACATATCCAAGTGAAATCAATACTAAAATATCTTCAAATGAAACGTATCCCAATGAACATTACGCTATTATATCTTTAATAAAACATATCTCAGTGAACTCAAGACTATAATAATTATATTTAATTAAACAATAAACATATCTCAATGATTTCAAGACTATAATTTCTTGAAATGAAATATATCCAAGTAAACTCAAGACTATAATTTCTTTAATTAAACATATCCCAGTGAACAGCTGCTACAAGGAACTCAGTTACATGTGACAATGATAAATATAACTCATATTAAAACATGATATTTCCATCTTTAAGTCAATGTCCAGGGGCAGTATTGGCAATAAGCTCAATTAAATGCGACAATGATAAATATAACTCATATTAAAACATGATATTTCCATCTTTAAGTCAATGTCCAGGGGCAGTATTGGCAATGAGCTCAATTAAATGCGACAATGATAAATATAACTCATATTAAAACATGATATTTCCATCTTTAAGTCAATGTCCAGGGGCAGTATTGACAATGAGCTCCATTAAATGCGACAATGTTAAATATAACTCATATTAAAACATGATATTTCCATCTTTAAGTCAATGTCCAGGGGCAGTATTGACAATGAGCTCAATTAAATGTGACAATGTTAAATATAACTCATATTAAAACAAAATATTTCCATCTTTAAGTCAATGTCCAGGGGGAGTATTGACAATGAGCTCAATTAAATGTGACAATGATAAATATAACTCATATTAAAAGATGATATTTCCAACTTTAAGTCAATGTCCAGGGGCAGTATTGACAATAAGCTCAATTAAATGCGACAATGTTAAATATAACTCATATTAAAATATAATGTTTCCATCTTTAAGTCAATGTCCAGGGACAGTATTGACAATGAGCTCAATTAAATGCGACAATGATAAATATAACTCATATTAAAACATGATATTTCCATCTTTAAGTCAATGTCCAGGGGCAGTATTGACAATAAGCTCAATTAAATGCGACAATGTTAAATATAACTCATATTAAAACATGATTTTTCCATCTTTAAGTCAATGTCCAGGGACAGTATTGACAATGAGCTCAATTAAATGCGACAATGATAAATATAACTCATATTAAAATATAATGTTTCCATCTTTAAGTCAATGTCCAGGGGCAGTATTGACAATAAGCTCAATTAAATGTGACAATGATAAATATAACTCATATTAAAACATGATTTTTCCATCTTTAAGTCAATGTCCAGGGGCAGTATTGACAATAAGCTCAATTAAATGTGTCAATGTTAAATATAACTCATATTAAAACATGATATTTCCATCTTTAAGTCAATGTCCAGGGGCAGTATTGACAATAAGCTCAATTAAATGTGTCAATGTTAAATATAACTCATATTAAAACATGATATTTCCATCTTTAAGTCAATGTCCAGGGGCAGTATTGACAATGAGCTCAATTAAATGCGACAATGATAAATATAACTCATATTAAAATATAATGTTTCCAACTTTAAGTCAATGTCCAGGGGCAGTATTGACAATGAGCTCAATTAAATGTGACAATGATAAATATAACTCATATTAAAACATGATATTTCCATCTTTAAGTCAATGTCCAGGGGCAGTATTGACAATAAGCTCAATTAAATGTGTCAATGTTAAATATAACTCATATTAAAACATGATTTTTCCATCTTTAAGTCAATGTCCAGGGGCAGTATTGACAATAAGCTCAATTAAATGTGTCAATGTTAAATATAACTCATATTAAAACATGATATTTCCATCTTTAAGTCAATGTCCAGGGGCAGTATTGACAATAAGCTCAATTAAATGCGACAATGATAAATATAACTCATATTAAAACATGATTTTTCCATCTTTAAGTCAATGTCCAGGGGCAGTATTGACAATGAGCTCAATTAAATGCGACAATGATAAATATAACTCATATTAAAACATGATATTTCCAACTTTAAGTCAATGTCCAGGGGCAGTATTGACAATAAGCTCAATTAAATGCGACAATGATAAATATAACTCATATTAAAACATGATTTTTCCATCTTTAAGTCAATGTCCAGGGACAGTATTGACAATGAGCTCAATTAAATGCGACAATGATAAATATAACTCATATTAAAACATGATATTTCCATCTTTAAGTCAATGTCCAGGGGAAGTATTCACAATGAGCTCAATTAAATGCGACAATGTTAAATATAACTCATATTAAAATATAATGTTTCCATCTTTAAGTCAATGTCCAGGGACAGTATTGACAATAAGCTCAATTAAATGCGACAATGATAAATATAACTCATATTAAAATATAATGTTTCCATCTTTAAGTCAATGTCCAGGGGCAGTATTGACAATGAGCTCAATTAAAAGTGACAATGTTAAATATAACTCATATTAAAATATAATGTTTCCATCTTTAAGTCAATGTCCAGGGGCAGTATTGACAATGAGCTCAATTAAATGTGACAATGATAAATATAACTCATATTAAAACATGATATTTCCATCTTTAAGTCAATGTCCAGGGGCAGTATTGACAATAAGCTCAATTAAATGCGACAATGATAAATATAACTCATATTAAAACATGATATTTCCATCTTTAAGTCAATGTCCAGGGGCAGTATTCACAATGAGCTCAATTAAATGCGACAATGATAAATATAACTCATATTAAAACATGATTTTTCCATCTTTAAGTCAATGTCCAGAGGAATTATTCACAATAAGCTCAATTAAATGCGACAATGTTAAATATAACTCATATTAAAATATAATGTTTCCATCTTTAATTCAATGTCAAGGGGCAGTATTGACAATGAGCTCAATTAAATGCGACAATGTTAAATATAACTCATATTAAAACATGATATTTCCATCTTTAAGTCAATGTCCAGGGGAAGTATTCACAATAAGCTCAATTAAATGCGACAATGTTAAATATAAAGTTTCCATCTTTAAGTCAATGTCCAGAGGAAGTATTCACAATAAGCTCAATTAAATGCGACAATGTTAAATATAACTCATATTAAAATATAATGCTTCCAACTTTAAGTCAATGTCCAGGGGCAGTATTGACAATGAGCTCAATTAAATGCGACAATGTTAAATATAACTCATATTAAAATATCATGTTTCCATCTTTAAGTCAATGTCCAGGGGCAGTATTGCCAATAAGCTCAATTAAATGTGACAATGTTAAATATAACTCATATTAAAATATAATGTTTCCATCTTTAAGTCAATGTCAAGGGGAAGTGTTCACAATGAGCTCAATTAAATGCGACAATGTTAAATATAACTCATATTGAAACATGATATTTCCATCTTTAAGTCAATGTCCAGGGGCAGTAGTGACAATGAGCTCAATTAAATGTGACAATGATAAATATAACTCATATTAAAACAAAATATTTCCATCTTTAAGTCAATGTCCAGGGGGAGAATTGACAATGAGCTCAATTAAATGTGACAATGATAAATATAACTCATATTAAAACATGATATTTCCATCTTTAAGTCAATGTCCAGGGGCAGTATTGACAATAAGCTCAATTAAATGCGACAATGTTAAATATAACTCATATTAAAATATAATGTTTCCATCTTTAAGTCAATGTCCAGGGGCAGTATTGACAATGAGCTCAATTAAATGCGACAATGATAAATATAACTCATATTAAAACATGATATTTCCATCTTTAAGTCAATGTCCAGGGGCAGTATTGACAATAAGCTCAATTAAATGCGACAATGATAAATATAACTCATATTAAAACATGATTTTTCCATCTTTAAGTCAATGTCCAGAGGAAGTATTCACAATAAGCTCAATTAAATGCGACAATGTTAAATATAACTCATATTAAAATATAATGTTTCCATCTTTAAGTCAATGTCAAGGGGCAGTATTGACAATGAGCTCAATTAAATGTGACAATGTTAAATATAACTCATATTAAAATATGTTTCCATCTTTAAGTCCATGTCCAGGGACAGTATTGACAATGAGCTCAATTAAATGCGACAATGTTAAATATAACTCATATTAAAACATGATATTTCCATCTTTAAGTCAATGTCCAGGGGAAGTATTCACAATAAGCTCAATTAAATGCGACAATGTTAAATATAACTCATATTAAAATATAATGTTTCCATCTTTAAGTCAATGTCCAGAGAAAGTATTCACAATAAGCTCAATTAAATGCGACAATGTTAAATATAACTCATATTAAAATATAATGTTTCCAACTTTAAGTCAATGTCCAGGGGCAGTATTGCCAATAAGCTCAATTAAATGTGACAATGTTAAATATAACTCATATTAAAATATCATGTTTCCAACTTTAAGTCAATGTCCAGGGGCAGTATTGACAATAAGCTCAATTAAATGCGACAATGTTAAATATAACTCATATTAAAACATGATTTTTCCATCTTTAAGTCAATATCCAGGGACAGTATTGACAATGAGCTCAATTAAATGCGACAATGATAAATATAACTCATATTAAAACATGATATTTCCATCTTTAAGTCAATGTCCAGGGACAGTATTGACAATGAGCTCAATTAAATGCGACAATGATAAATATAACACATATTAAAATATAATGTTTCCATCTTTAAGTCAATGTCCAGGGGCAGTATTGACAATAAGCTCAATTAAATGCGACAATGTTAAATATAACTCATATTAAAACATGATATTTCCAACTTTAAGTCAATGTCCAGGGGCAGTATTGACAATAAGCTCAATTAAATGCGACAATGATAAATATAACTCATATTAAAACATGATTTTTCCATCTTTAAGTCAATGTCCAGGGACAGTATTGACAATGAGCTCAATTAAATGCGACAATGATAAATATAACTCATATTAAAACATGATATTTCCATCTTTAAGTCAATGTCCAGGGACAGTATTGACAATAAGCTCAATTAAATGCGACAATGATAAATATAACTCATATTAAAATATAATGTTTCCATCTTTAAGTCAATGTCCAGGGGCAGTATTGACAATGAGCTCAATTAAATGTGACAATGTTAAATATAACTCATATTAAAACATGATATTTCCATCTTTAAGTCAATGTCCAGGGGCAGTATTGGCAATGAGCTCAATTAAATGCGACAATCATAAATATAACTCATATTAAAATATAATGTTTCCATCTTTAAGTCAATGTCCAGGGGCAGTATTGACAATGAGCTCAATTAAATGTGACAATGTTAAATATAACTCATATTAAAATATAATGTTTCCATCTTTAAGTCAATGTCCAGGGGCAGTATTGACAATGAGCTCAATTAAATGTGACAATGATAAATATAACTCATATTAAAACATGATATTTCCATCTTTAAGTCAATGTCCAGGGGCAGTATTGACAATAAGCTCAATTAAATGCGACAATGATAAATATAACTCATATTAAAACATGATATTTCCATCTTTTAGTCAATGTCCAGGGGCAGTATTCACAATGAGCTCAATTAAATGCGACAATGATAAATATAACTCATATTAAAACATGATTTTTCCATCTTTAAGTCAATGTCCAGAGGAAGTATTCACAATAAGCTCAATTAAATACGACAATGTTAAATATAACTCATATTAAAATATAATGTTTCCATCTTTAAGTCAATGTCAAGGGGCAGTATTGACAATGAGCTCAATTAAATGCGACAATGTTAAATATAACTCATATTAAAACATGATATTTCCATCTTTAAGTCAATGTCCAGGGGAAGTATTCACAATAAGCTCAATTAAATGCGACAATGTTAAATATAACTCATATTAAAATATAAAGTTTCCATCTTTAAGTCAATGTCCAGAGGAAGTATTCACAATAAGCTCAATTAAATGCGACATTGTTAAATATAACTCATATTAAAATATAATGTTTCCAACTTTAAGTCAATGTCCAGGGGCAGTATTGACAATGAGCTCAATTAAATGCGACAATGTTAAATATAACTCATATTAAAATATCATGTTTCCATCTTTAAGTCAATGTCCAGGGGCAGTATTGCCAATAAGCTCAATTAAATGTGACAATGTTAAATATAACTCATATTAAAATATAAATGTTTCCATCTTTAAGTCAATGTCCAGGGGGAGTATTGACAATGAGCTCAATTAAATGTGACAATGATAAATATAACTCATATTAAAACATGATATTTCCATCTTTAAGTCAATGTCCAGGGGCAGTATTGACAATAAGCTCAATTAAATGCGACAATGTTAAATATAACTCATATTAAAATATAATGTTTCCATCTTTAAGTCAATGTCCAGGGGCAGTATTGACAATGAGCTCAATTAAATGCGACAATGATAAATATAAGTCATATTAAAACATGATATTTCCATCTTTAAGTCAATGTCCAGGGGCAGTATTAACAATAAGCTCAATTAAATGCGACAATGATAAATATAACTCATATTAAAACATGATTTTTCCATCTTTAAGTCAATGTCCAGAGGAAGTATTCACAATAAGCTCAATTAAATGCGACAATGTTAAATAAAACTCATATTAAAATATAATGTTTCCATCTTTAAGTCAATGTCAAGGGGCAGTATTGACAATGAGCTCAATTAAATGTGACAATGTTAAATATAACTCATATTAAAATATAATGTTTCCATCTTTAAGTCCATGTCCAGGGGCAGTATTGACAATGAACTCAATTAAATGCGACAATGTTAAATATAACTCATATTAAAACATGATATTTCCATCTTTAAGTCAATGTCCAGGGGAAGTATTCACAATAAGCTCAATTAAATGCGACAATGTTAAATATAACTCATATTAAAATATAATGTTTCCATCTTTAAGTCAATGTCCAGAGAAAGTATTCACAATAAGCTCAATTAAATGCGACAATGTTAAATATAACTCATATTAAAATATAATGTTTCCAACTTTAAGTCAATGTGCAGGGGCAGTATTGCCAATAAGCTCAATTAAATGTGACAATGTTAAATATAACTCATATTAAAATATCATGTTTCCATCTTTAAGTCAATGTCCAGGGGCAGTATTGCCAATAAGCTCAATTAAATGTGACAATGTTAAATATAACTCATATTAAAATATAATGTTTCCATCTTTAAGTCAATGTCAAGGGGAAGTGTTCACAATGAGCTCAATTAAATGCGACAATGTTAAATATAACTAATATTAAAACATGATATTTCCATCTTTAAGTCAATGTCCAGGGGCAGTATTGACAATGAGCTCAATTAAATGTGACAATGTTAAATATAACTCATATTAAAATATAATGTTTCCATCTTTAAGTCAATGTCCAGGGGCAGTATTGACAATATGCTCAATTAAATGCGACAATGTTAAATATAACTCATATTAAAATATAATGTTTCCATCTTTAAGTCAATGTCCAGGGGAAGTGTTCACAATAAGCTCAATTAAATGCGACAATGTTAAATATAACTCATATTAAAATATAATGTTTCCATCTTTAAGTCAATGTCCAGGGGCAGTATTGACAATAAGCTCAATTAAATGTGACAATGTTAAATATAACTCATATTAAAATATAATGTTTCCATCTTTAAGTCAATGTCCAGGGGCAGTATTGACAATAAGCTCAATTAAATGCGACAATGATAAATATAACTCATATTAAAATATAATGTTTCCATCTTTAAGTCAATGTCCAGGGGCAGTATTGACAATGAGCTCAATTAAATGCGACAATGTTAAATATAACTCATATTAAAATATAATGTTTCCAACTTTAAGTCAATGTCCATGGACAGTATTGACAATAAGCTCAATTAAATGCGACAATGATAAATATAACTCATATTAAAATATAATGTTTCCATCTTTAAGTCAATGTCC
The DNA here is from genome assembly GCA_027627225.1 of Congeria kusceri. NCBI lineage: Eukaryota > Metazoa > Mollusca > Bivalvia > Myida > Dreissenidae > Congeria > Congeria kusceri. The sequence goes on along the minus strand of CM051029.1, from coordinate 49,495,646 downwards.
AGGGGCAGTATTGACAATGAGATCAATTAAATGTGACAATGTTAAATATAACTCATATTAAAATATAATGTTTCCAACTTTAAGTCAATGTCCATGGACAGTATTGACAATAAGCTCAATTAAATGCGACAATGATAAATATAACTCATATTAAAATATAATGATTCCATCTTTAAGTCAATGTCCAGGGGCAGTATTGACAATGAGCTCAATTAAATGCGACAATGATAAATATAACTCATATTAAAACATGATATTGCCATCTTTAAGTCAATGTCCAGGGGCAGTATTGACAATGAGCTCAATTAAATGCGACAATGATAAATATAACTCATATTAAAACATGATATTTCCATCTTTAAGTCAATGTCCAAGGGCAGTATTGACAATGAGCTCAATTAAATGCGACAATGATAAATATAACTCATATTAAAACATGATATTGCCATCTTTAAGTCAATGTCCAGAGGAAGTATTCACAATAAGCTCAATTAAATGCGACAATGTTAAATATAACTCATATTAAAATATAATGTTTCCATCTTTAAGTCAATGTCCAGGGGCAGTATTAACAATAAGCTCAATTAAATGCGACAATGATAAATATAACTCATATTAAAACATGATATTTCCATCTTTAAGTCAATGTCCAGAGGCAGTATTCACAATGAGCTCAATTAAATGCGACAATGATAAATATAACTCATATTAAAACATGATATTGCCATCTTTAAGTCAATGTCCAGGGGCAGTATTCACAATGAGCTCAATTAAATGCGACAATGTTAAATATAACTCATATTAAAATATAATGTTTCCATCTGTAAGTCAATGTCCAGGGGAAGTATTCACAATGAGCTCAATTAAATGTGACAATGTTAAATATAACTCATATTAAAATATAATGTGTCCAACTTTAAGTCAATGTCCAGGGGCAGTATTGACAATGAGCTCAATTAAATGTGTCAATGTTAAATATAACTCATATTAAAATATAATGTTTCCATCTTTAAGTCAATGTCAAGGGGAAGTATTGACAATGAGCTCAATTAAATGCGACAATGTTAAATATAACTCATATTAAAATGTCATGTTTCCATCTTTAAGTCAATGTCAATGGGAAGTATTGACAATGAGCTCAATAAAATGTGACAATGATAAATATAACTCATATTAAAATATAATGTTTCCATCTTTAAGTCAATGTCCAGGGACAGTATTGACAATAAGCTCAATTAAATGTGACAATGTTAAATATAACTCTTATTAAAATATAATGATTCCAACTTTAAGTCAATGTCCAGGGGCAGTATTGCCAATAAGCTCAATTAAATGTGACAATGTTAAATATAACTCATATTAAAATATAATGTTTCCAACTTTAAGTCAATGTCCAGGGGCAGTATTGCCAATAAGCTCAATTAAATGTGACAATGTTAAATATAACTCATATTAAAATATAATGTTTCCATCTTTAAGTCAATGTCCAGGGGCAGTATTGACAATGAGCTCAATTAACTGTGACAATGTTAAATATAACTCATATTAAAATATAATGTTTCCATCTTTAAGTCAATGTCCAGGGGCAGTATTGCCAATAAGCTCAATTAAATGTGACAATGTTAAATATAACTCATATTAAAATATAATGTTTCCAACTTTAAGTCAATGTCCAGGGGCAGTATTGCCAATAAGCTCAATTAAATGTGACAATGTTAAATACAACTCATATGAAAATATCATGTTTCCATCTTTAAGTCAATGTCCAGGGGCAGTATTGCCAATAAGCTCAATTAAATGTGACAATGTTAAATATAACTCATATTAAAATATAATGTTTCCATCTTTAAGTCAATGTCCAGGGGCAGTATTGACAATGAGCTCAATTAAATGTGACAATGTTAAATATAACTCATATTAAAACAAAATATTTCCATCTTTAAGTCAATGTCCAGGGGGAGTATTGACAATGAGCTCAATTAAATGTGACAATGATAAATATAACTCATATTAGAACATGATATTTCCATCTTTAAGTCAATGTCCAGGGGCAGTATTGACAATGAGCTCAATTAAATGTGACAATGTTAAATATAACTCATATTAAAACATGATATTTCCATCTTTAAGTCAATGTCCAGGGACAGTATTGACAATGAGCTCAATTAAATGCGACAATGATAAATATAACTCATATTAAAATATAAAGTTTCCATCTTTAAGTCAATGTCCAGGGGCAGTATTGACAATAAGCTCAATTAAATGCGACAATGTTAAATATAACTCATATTAAAATATAATGTTTCCATCTTTAAGTCAATGTCCAGGGGAAGTATTCACAATAAGCTCACTTAAATGTGACAATGATAAATATAACTCATATTAAAATATAAAGTTTCCATCTTTAAGTCAATGTCCAGGGACAGTATTGACAATGAGCTCAATTAAATGCGACAATGATAAATATAACTCATATTAAAATATAAAGTTTCCATCTTTAAGTCAATGTCCAGGGGCAGTATTGACAATAAGCTCAATTAAATGCGACAATGTTAAATATAACTCATATTAAAATATAATGTTTCCATCGTTAAGTCAATGTCCAGGGGAAGTATTCACAATAAGCTCAATTAAATGCGACAATGTTAAATATAACTCATATTAAAATATAATGTTTCCATCTTTAAGTCAATGTCCAGGGGAAGTATTCACAATAAGCTCAATTAAATGCGACAATGATAAATATAACTCATATTAAAATATAAAGTTTCCATCTTTAAGTCAATGTCCAGGGGCAGTATTGACAATAAGCTCAATTAAATGCGACAATGTTAAATATAACTCATATTGAAATATAAAGTTTCCATCTTTAAGTCAATGTCCAGGGACAGTATTGACAATGAGCTTAATTAAATGTGACAATGATAAATATAACTCATATTAAAACATGATTTTTCCATCTTTAAGTCAATGTCCAGAGGAAGTATTCACAATAAGCTCAATTAAATGCGACAATGTTAAATATAACTCATATTAAAATATAATGTTTCCATCTTTAAGTCAATGTCAAGGGGCAGTATTGACAATGAGCTCAATTAAATGCGACAATGTTAAATATAACTCATATTAAAACATGATATTTCCATCTTTAAGTCAATGTCCAGGGGAAGTATTCACAATAAGCTCAATTAAATGCGACAATGTTAAATATAACTCATATTAAAATATAATGTTTCCATCTTTAAGTCAATGTCCAGAGGAAGTATTCACAATAAGCTCAATTAAATGCGACAATGTTAAATATAACTCATATTAAAATATAATGTTTCCAACTTTAAGTCAATGTCCAGGGGCAGTATTGACAATGAGCTCAATTAAATGCGACAATGTTAAATATAACTCATATTAAAATATCATGTTTCCATCTTTAAGTCAATGTCCAGGGGCAGTATTGCCAATAAGCTCAATTAAATGTGACAATGTTAAATATAACTCTTATTAAAATATAATGTTTCCATCTTTAAGTCAATGTCAAGGGGAAGTGTTCACAATGAGCTCAATTAAATGCGACAATGTTAAATATAACTCATATTAAAACATGATATTTCCATCTTTAAGTCAATGTCCAGGGGCAGTATTGACAATGAGCTCAATTAAATGTGACAATGATAAATATAACTCATATTAAAACATGATATTTCCATCTTTAAGTCAATGTCCAGGGGAAGAATTCACAATAAGCTCAATTAAATGTGACAATGTTAAATATAACTCATATTAAAATATAATGTTTCCATCTTTAAGTCAATGTCCAGGGGCAGTATTGACAATAAGCTCAATTAAATGCGACAATGTTAAATATAACTCATATTAAAATATAATGTTTCCATCTTTAAGTCAATGTCCAGGGGCAGTATTGACAATGAGCTCAATTAAATGCGACAATGATAAATATAACTCATATTAAAACATGATATTTCCATCTTTAAGTCAATGTCCAGAGGCAGTATTGACAATAAGCTCAATTAAATGCGACAATGATAAATATAACTCATATTAAAATATAATGTTTCCATCTTTAAGTCAATGTCCAGGGGAAGTATTCACAATGAGCTCAATTAAATGCGACAATGTTAAATATAACTCATATTAAAACATGATATTTCCATCTTTAAGTCAATGTCCAGAGGCAGTATTCACAATGAGCTCAATTAAGTGCGACAATGATAAATATAACTCATATTAAAACATGATATTGCCATCTTTAAGTCAATGTCCAGGGGCAGTATTCACAATGAGCTCAATTAAATGCGACAATGTTAAATATAACTCATATTAAAATATAATGTTTCCATCTTTAAGTCAATGTCCAGGGGAAGTATTCACAATGAGCTCAATTAAATGTGACAATGTTAAATATAACTCATATTAAAATATAATGTCTCCAACTTTAAGTCAATGTCCAGGGGCAGTATTGACAATGAGCTCAATTAAATGTGTCAATGTTAAATATAACTCATATTAAAATATAATGTTTCCATCTTTAAGTCAATGTCCAGGGGAAGTATTCACAATGAGCTCAATTAAATGTGACAATGTTAAATATAACTCATATTAAAATATAATGTTTCCATCTTTAAGTCAATGTCAAGGGGAAGTATTGACAATGAGTTCAATAAAATGTGACAATGTTAAATATAACTCATATTAAAACATGATATTTCCATCTTTAAGTCAATACCCTGGGGGAGTATTGACAATAAGCTCAATTAACTGTGACAATGATAAATATAACTCATATTAAAATATAATGTTTCCATCTTTAAGTCAATGTCCAGAGGAAGTATTCACAATAAGCTCAATTAAATGTGACAATGTTAAATATAACTCATATTAAAATATAATGTTTCCATCTTTAAGTCAATGTCCAGGGGCAGTATTGCCAATAAGCTCAATTAAATGTGACAATGTTAAATATAACTCATATTAAAATATAATGTTTCCAACTTTAAGTCAATGTCCAGAGGAAGTGTTCACAATGAGCTCAATTAAATGTGACAATGTTAAATATAACTCATATTAAAATATAATGTTTCCATCTTTAAGTCAATGTCCAGGGGCAGTATTGCCAATAAGCTCAATTAAATGTGACAATGTTAAATATAACTCATATTAAAATATAATGTTTCCAACTTTAAGTCAATGTCCAGAGGAAGTGTTCACAATGAGCTCAATTAAATGTGACAATGTTAAATATAACTCATATTAAAATATAATGTTTCCATCTTTAAGTCAATGTCCAGAGGAAGTGTTCACAATGAGCTCAATTAAATGTGACAATGTTAAATATAACTCATATTAAAATATAATGTTTCCATCTTTAAGTCAATGTCCAGGGGCAGTATTGCCAATAAGCTCAATTAAATGTGACAATGTTAAATATAACTCATATTAAAATATAATGTTTCCAACTTTAAGTCAATGTCCAGGGGCAGTATTGCCAATAAGCTCAATTAAATGTGACAATGTTAAATATAACTCATATTAAAATATCATGTTTCCATCTTTAAGTCAATGTCCAGGGGCAGTATTGCCAATAAGCTCAATTAAATGTGACAATGATAAATATAACTCATATTAAAACAAAATATTTCCATCTTTAAGTCAATGTCCAGGGACAGTATTGACAATGAGCTCAATTAAATGCGACAATGATAAATATAACTCATATTAAAACATGATTTTTCCATCTTTAAGTCAATGTCCAGAGGAAGTATTCACAATAAGCTCAATTAAATGCGACAATGTTAAATATAACTCATATTAAAATATAATGTTTCCATCTTTAAGTCAATGTCAAGGGGCAGTATTGACAATGAGCTCAATTAAATGCGACAATGTTAAATATAACTCATATTAAAACATGATATTTCCATCTTTAAGTCAATGTCCAGGGGAAGTATTCACAATAAGCTCAATTAAATGCGACAATGTTAAATATAACTCATATTAAAATATAATGTTTCCATCTTTAAGTCAATGCCCAGAGGAAGTATTCACAATAAGCTCAATTAAATGCGACAATGTTAAATATAACTCATATTAAAATATAATGTTTCCAACTTTAAGTCAATGTCCAGGGGCAGTATTGACAATGAGCTCAATTAAATGCGACAATGTTAAATATAACTCATATTAAAATATCATGTTTCCATCTTTAAGTCAATGTCCAGGGGCAGTATTGCCAATAAGCTCAATTAAATGTGACAATGTTAAATATAACTCATATTAAAATATAATGTTTCCATCTTTAAGTCAATGTCCAGGGGCAGTATTGACAATGAGCTCAATTAAATGTGACAATGTTAAATATAACTCATATTAAAACAAAATATTTCCATCTTTAAGTCAATGTCCAGGGGGAGTATTGACAATGAGCTCAATTAAATGTGACAATGATAAATATAACTCATATTAAAACATGATATTTCCATCTTTAAGTCAATGTCCAGGGGAAGTATTCACAATAAGCTCAATTAAATGCGACAATGTTAAATATAACTCATATTAAAATATAATGTTTCCATCTTTAAGTCAATGTCCAGAGGAAGTATTCACAATAAGCTCAATTAAATGCGACAATGTTAAATATAACTCATATTAAAATATAATGTTTCCAACTTTAAGTCAATGTCCAGGGGCAGTATTGACAATGAGCTCAATTAAATGCGACAATGTTAAATATAACTCATATTAAAATAACATGTTTCCATCTTTAAGTCAATGTCCAGGGACAGTATTGCCAATAAGCTCAATTAAATGTGACAATGTTAAATATAACTCATATTAAAATATGTTTCCATCTTTAAGTCAATGTCAAGGGGAAGTGTTCACAATGAGCTCAATTAAATGCGACAATGTTAAATATAACTCATATTAAAACATGATATTTCCATCTTTAAGTCAATGTCCAGGGGCAGTATTGACAATAAGCTCAATTAAATGCGACAATGTTAAATATAACTCATATTAAAATATAATGTTTCCATCTTTAAGTCAATGTCCAGGGGCAGTATTGACAATGAGCTCAATTAAATGCGACAATGATAAATATAACTCATATTAAAACATGATTTTTCCATCTTTAAGTCAATGTCCAGAGGAAGTATTCACAATAAGCTCAATTAAATGCGACAATGTTAAATATAACTCATATTAAAATATAATGTTTCCATCTTTAAGTCAATGTCAAGGGGCAGTATTGACAATGAGCTCAATTAAATGTGACAATGTTAAATATAACTCATATTAAAATATAATGTTTCCATCTTTAAGTCAATGTCCAGGGGCAGTATTGACAATGAGCTCAATTAAATGCGACAATGTTAAATATAACTCATATTAAAACATGATATTTCCATCTTTAAGTCAATGTCCAGGGGAAATATTCACAATAAGCTCAATTAAATGCGACAATGTTAAACATAACTCATATTAAAATATAATGTTTCCATCTTTAAGTCAATGTCCAGGGGCAGTATTGCCAATAAGCTCAATTAAATGTGACAATGTTAAATATAACTCATATTAAAACATGATATTTCCATCTTTAAGTCAATGTCCAGGGGCAGTATTGACAATGAGCTCAATTAAATGTGACAATGTTAAATATAACTCATATTAAAATATGATGTTTCCATCTTTAAGTCAATGTCCAGGGGAAGTATTGCCAATAAGCTCAATTAAATGTGACAATGTTAAATATAACTCATATTAAAACATTATATTTCCATCTTTAAGTCAATGTCCAGGGGAAGTATTCACAATAAGCTCAATTAAATGCGACAATGTTAAATATAACTCATATTAAAATATAATGTTTCCATCTTTAAGTCAATGCCCAGAGGAAGTATTCACAATAAGCTCAATTAAATGCGACAATGTTAAATATAACTCATATTAAAATATAATGTTTCCAACTTTAAGTCAATGTCCAGGGGCAGTATTGCCAATAAGCTCAATTAAATGTGACAATGTTAAATATAACTCATATTAAAATATCATGTTTCCATCTTTAAGTCAATGTCCAGGGGCAGTATTGCCAATAAGCTCAATTAAATGTGACAATGATAAATATAACTCATATTAAAACAAAATATTTCCATCTTTAAGTCAATGTCCAGGGACAGTATTGACAATGAGCTCAATTAAATGCGACAATGATAAATATAACTCATATTAAAACATGATTTTTCCATCTTTAAGTCAATGTCCAGAGGAAGTATTCACAATAAGCTCAATTAAATGCGACAATGTTAAATATAACTCATATTAAAATATAATGTTTCCATCTTTAAGTCAATGTCAAGGGGCAGTATTGACAATGAGCTCAATTAAATGCGACAATGTTAAATATAACTCATATTAAAACATGATATTTCCATCTTTAAGTCAATGTCCAGGGGAAGTATTCACAATAAGCTCAATTAAATGCGACAATGTTAAATATAACTCATATTAAAATATCATGTTTCCAACTTTAAGTCAATGTCCAGGGGCAGTATTGACAATGAGCTCAATTAAATGCGACAATGTTAAATATAACTCATATTAAAATATCATGTTTCCATCTTTAAGTCAATGTCCAGGGGCAGTATTGCCAATAAGCTCAATTAAATGTGACAATGTTAAATATAACTCATATTAAAATATAATGTTTCCATCTTTAAGTCAATGTCCAGGGGCAGTATTGACAATGAGCTCAATTAAATGTGACAATGTTAAATATAACTCATATTAAAACAAAATATTTCCATCTTTAAGTCAATGTCCAGGGGGAGTATTGACAATGAGCTCAATTAAATGTGACAATGATAAATATAACTCATATTAAAACATGATATTTCCATCTTTAAGTCAATGTCCAGGGGAAGTATTCACAATAAGCTCAATTAAATGTGACAATGTTAAATATAACTCATATTAAAATATAATGTTTCCATCTTTAAGTCAATGTCCAGGGGCAGTATTGACAATAAGCTCAATTAAATGCGACAATGTTAAATATAACTCATATTAAAATATAATGTTTCCATCTTTAAGTCAATGTCCAGGGGCAGTATTGACAATGAGCTCAATTAAATGCGACAATGATAAATATAACTCATATTAAAACATGATATTTCCATCTTTAAGTCAATGTCCAGAGGCAGTATTGACAATAAGCTCAATTAAATGCGACAATGATAAATATAACTCATATTAAAATATAATGTTTCCATCTTTAAGTCAATGTCCAGGGGAAGTATTCACAATGAGCTCAATTAAATGCGACAATGTTAAATATAACTCATATTAAAACATGATATTTCCATCTTTAAGTCAATGTCCAGAGGCAGTATTCACAATGAGCTCAATTAAGTGCGACAATGATAAATATAACTCATATTAAAACATGATATTGCCATCTTTAAGTCAATGTCCAGGGGCATTATTCACAATGAGCTCAATTAAATGCGACAATGTTAAATATAACTCATATTAAAATATAATGTTTCCATCTTTAAGTCAATGTCCAGGGGAAGTATTCACAATGAGCTCAATTAAATGTGACAATGTTAAATATAACTCATATTAAAATATAATGTGTCCAACTTTAAGTCAATGTCCAGGGGCAGTATTGACAATGAGCTCAATTAAATGTGTCAATGTTAAATATAACTCATATTAAAATATAATGTTTCCATCTTTAAGTCAATGTCCAGGGGAAGTATTCACAATGAGCTCAATTAAATGTGACAATGTTAAATATAACTCATATTAAAATATAATGTTTCCATCTTTAAGTCAATGTCAAGGGGAAGTATTGACAATGAGTTCAATAAAATGTGACAATGTTAAATATAACTCATATTAAAACATGATATTTCCATCTTTAAGTCAATACCCTGGGGGGAGTATTGACAATAAGCTCAATTAACTGTGACAATGATAAATATAACTCATATTAAAATATAATGTTTCCATCTTTAAGTCAATGTCCAGAGGAAGTATTCACAATAAGCTCAATTAAATGTGACAATGTTAAATATAACTCATATTAAAATATAATGTTTCCATCTTTAAGTCAATGTCCAGGGGCAGTATTGCCAATAAGCTCAATTAAATGTGACAATGTTAAATATAACTCATATTAAAATATAATGTTTCCAACTTTAAGTCAATGTCCAGAGGAAGTGTTCACAATGAGCTCAATTAAATGTGACAATGTTAAATATAACTCATATTAAAATATAATGTTTCCATCTTTAAGTCAATGTCCAGGGGCAGTATTGCCAATAAGCTCAATTAAATGTGACAATGTTAAATATAACTCATATTAAAATATAATGTTTCCAACTTTAAGTCAATGTCCAGAGGAAGTGTTCACAATGAGCTCAATTAAATGTGACAATGTTAAATATAACTCATATTAAAATATAATGTTTCCATCTTTAAGTCAATGTCCAGAGGAAGTGTTCACAATGAGCTCAATTAAATGTGACAATGTTAAATATAACTCATATTAAAATATAATGTTTCCATCTTTAAGTCAATGTCCAGGGGCAGTATTGCCAATAAGCTCAATTAAATGTGACAATGTTAAATATAACTCATATTAAAATATAATGTTTCCAACTTTAAGTCAATGTCCAGGGGCAGTATTGCCAATAAGCTCAATTAAATGTGACAATGTTAAATATAACTCATATTAAAATATCATGTTTCCATCTTTAAGTCAATGTCCAGGGGCAGTATTGCCAATAAGCTCAATTAAATGTGACAATGATAAATATAACTCATATTAAAACAAAATATTTCCATCTTTAAGTCAATGTCCAGGGACAGTATTGACAATGAGCTCAATTAAATGCGACAATGATAAATATAACTCATATTAAAACATGATTTTTCCATCTTTAAGTCAATGTCCAGAGGAAGTATTCACAATAAGCTCAATTAAATGCGACAATGTTAAATATAACTCATATTAAAATATAATGTTTCCATCTTTAAGTCAATGTCAAGGGGCAGTATTGACAATGAGCTCAATTAAATGCGACAATGTTAAATATAACTCATATTAAAACATGATATTTCCATCTTTAAGTCAATGTCCAGGGGAAGTATTCACAATAAGCTCAATTAAATGCGACAATGTTAAATATAACTCATATTAAAATATAATGTTTCCATCTTTAAGTCAATGCCCAGAGGAAGTATTCACAATAAGCTCAATTAAATGCGACAATGTTAAATATAACTCATATTAAAATATAATGTTTCCAACTTTAAGTCAATGTCCAGGGGCAGTATTGACAATGAGCTCAATTAAATGCGACAATGTTAAATATAACTCATATTAAAATATCATGTTTCCATCTTTAAGTCAATGTCCAGGGGCAGTATTGCCAATAAGCTCAATTAAATGTGACAATGTTAAATATAACTCATATTAAAATATAATGTTTCCATCTTTAAGTCAATGTCCAGGGGCAGTATTGACAATGAGCTCAATTAAATGTGACAATGTTAAATATAACTCATATTAAAACAAAATATTTCCATCTTTAAGTCAATGTCCAGGGGGAGTATTGACAATGAGCTCAATTAAATATGACAATGATAAATATAACTCATATTAAAACATCATATTTCCATCTTTAAGTCAATGTCCAGGGGAAGTATTCACAATAAGCTCAATTAAATGCGACAATGTTAAATATAACTCATATTAAAATATAATGTTTCCATCTTTAAGTCAATGTCCAGAGGAAGTATTCACAATAAGCTCAATTAAATGCGACAATGTTAAATATAACTCATATTAAAATATAATGTTTCCAACTTTTAAGTCAATGTCCAGGGCAGTATTGACAATGAGCTCAATTAAATGCGACAATGTTAAATATAACTCATATTAAAATAACATGTTTCCATCTTTAAGTCAATGTCCAGGGACAGTATTGCCAATAAGCTCAATTAAATGTGACAATGTTAAATATAACTCATATTAAAATATGTTTCCATCTTTAAGTCAATGTCAAGGGGAAGTGTTCACAATGAGCTCAATTAAATGCGACAATGTTAAATATAACTCATATTAAAACATGATATTTCCATCTTTAAGTCAATGTCCAGGGGCAGTATTGACAATAAGCTCAATTAAATGCGACAATGTTAAATATAACTCATATTAAAATATAATGTTTCCATCTTTAAGTCAATGTCCAGGGGCAGTATTGACAATGAGCTCAATTAAATGCGACAATGATAAATATAACTCATATTAAAACATGATTTTTCCATCTTTAAGTCAATGTCCAGAGGAAGTATTCACAATAAGCTCAATTAAATGCGACAATGTTAAATATAACTCATATTAAAATATAATGTTTCCATCTTTAAGTCAATGTCAAGGGGCAGTATTGACAATGAGCTCAATTAAATGTGACAATGTTAAATATAACTCATATTAAAATATAATGTTTCCATCTTTAAGTCAATGTCCAGGGGCAGTATTGACAATGAGCTCAATTAAATGCGACAATGTTAAATATAACTCATATTAAAACATGATATTTCCATCTTTAAGTCAATGTCCAGGGGAAATATTCACAATAAGCTCAATTAAATGCGACAATGTTAAATATAACTCATATTAAAATATAATGTTTCCATCTTTAAGTCAATGTCCAGGGGCAGTATTGCCAATAAGCTCAATTAAATGTGACAATGTTAAATATAACTCATATTAAAACATGATATTTCCATCTTTAAGTCAATGTCCAGGGGCAGTATTGACAATGAGCTCAATTAAATGTGACAATGTTAAATATAACTCATATTAAAATATGATGTTTCCATCTTTAAGTCAATGTCCAGGGGAAGTATTGCCAATAAGCTCAATTAAATGTGACAATGTTAAATATAACTCATATTAAAACATGATATTTCCATCTTTAAGTCAATGTCCAGGGGAAGTATTCACAATAAGCTCAATTAAATGCGACAATGTTAAATATAAACTCATATTAAAATATAATGTTTCCATCTTTAAGTCAATGCCCAGAGGAAGTATTCACAATAAGCTCAATTAAATGCGACAATGTTAAATATAACACATATTAAAATATAATGTTTCCAACTTTAAGTCAATGTCCAGGGGCAGTATTGCCAATAAGCTCAATTAAATGTGACAATGTTAAATATAACTCATATTAAAATATCATGTTTCCATCTTTAAGTCAATGTCCAGGGGCAGTATTGCCAATAAGCTCAATTAAATGTGACAATGATAAATATAACTCATATTAAAACAAAATATTTCCATCTTTAAGTCAATGTCCAGGGACAGTATTGACAATGAGCTCAATTAAATGCGACAATGATAAATATAACTCATATTAAAACATGATTTTTCCATCTTTAAGTCAATGTCCAGAGGAAGTATTCACAATAAGCTCAATTAAATGCGACAATGTTAAATATAACTCATATTAAAATATAATGTTTCCATCTTTAAGTCAATGTCAAGGGGCAGTATTGACAATGAGCTCAATTAAATGCGACAATGTTAAATATAACTCATATTAAAACATGATATTTCCATCTTTAAGTCAATGTCCAGGGGAAGTATTCACAATAAGCTCAATTAAATGCGACAATGTTAAATATAACTCATATTAAAATATCATGTTTCCAACTTTAAGTCAATGTCCAGGGGCAGTATTGACAATGAGCTCAATTAAATGCGACAATGTTAAATATAACTCATATTAAAATATCATGTTTCCATCTTTAAGTCAATGTCCAGGGGCAGTATTGCCAATAAGCTCAATTAAATGTGACAATGTTAAATATAACTCATATTAAAATATAATGTTTCCATCTTTAAGTCAATGTCCAGGGGCAGTATTGACAATGAGCTCAATTAAATGTGACAATGTTAAATATAACTCATATTAAAACAAAATATTTCCATCTTTAAGTCAATGTCCAGGGGGAGTATTGACAATGAGCTCAATTAAATGTGACAATGATAAATATAACTCATATTAAAACATGATATTTCCATCTTTAAGTCAATGTCCAGGGGAAGTATTCACAATAAGCTCAATTAAATGCGACAATGTTAAATATAACTCATATTAAAATATAATGTTTCCATCTTTAAGTCAATGTCCAGAGGAAGTATTCACAATAAGCTCAATTAAATGCGACAATGTTAAATATAACTCATATTAAAATATAATGTTTCCAACTTTAAGTCAATGTCCAGGGGCAGTATTGACAATGAGCTCAATTAAATGCGACAATGTTAAATATAACTCATATTAAAATAACATGTTTCCATCTTTAAGTCAATGTCCAGGGACAGTATTGCCAATAAGCTCAATTAAATGTGACAATGTTAAATATAACTCATAATAAAATATGTTTCCATCTTTAAGTCAATGTCAAGGGGAAGTGTTCACAATGAGCTCAATTAAATGCGACAATGTTAAATATAACTCATATTAAAACATGATATTTCCATCTTTAAGTCAATGTCCAGGGGCAGTATTGACAATAAGCTCAATTAAATGCGACAATGTTAAATATAACTCATATTAAAATATAATATTTCCATCTTTAAGTCAATGTCCAGGGGCAGTATTGACAATGAGCTCAATTAAATGCGACAATGATAAATATAACTCATATTAAAACATGATATTTCCATCTTTAAGTCAATGTCCAGGGGCAGTATTGACAATAAGCTCAATTAAATGCGACAATGATAAATATAACTCATATTAAAACATGATTTTTCCATCTTTAAGTCAATGTCCAGAGGAAGTATTCACAATAAGCTCAATTAAATGCGACAATGTTAAATATAACTCATATTAAAATATAATGTTTCCATCTTTAAGTCAATGTCAAGGGGCAGTATTGACAATGAGCTCAATTAAATGTGACAATGTTAAATATAACTCATATTAAAATATAATGTTTCCATCTTTAAGTCAATGTCCAGGGGCAGTATTGACAATGAGCTCAATTAAATGCGACAATGTTAAATATAACTCATATTAAAACATGATATTTCCATCTTTAAGTCAATGTCCAGGGGAAATATTCACAATAAGCTCAATTAAATGCGACAATGTTAAATATAACTCATATTAAAATATAATGTTTCCATCTTTAAGTCAATGTCCAGGGGCAGTATTGCCAATAAGCTCAATTAAATGTGACAATGTTAAATATAACTCATATTAAAACATGATATTTCCATCTTTAAGTCAATGTCCAGGGGCAGTATTGACAATGAGCTCAATTAAATGTGACAATGTTAAATATAACTCATATTAAAATATAATGTTTCCATCTTTAAGTCAATGTCCAGGGGAAGTATTGCCAATAAGCTCAATTAAATGTGACAATGTTAAATATAACTCATATTAAAACATGATATTTCCATCTTTAAGTCAATGTCCAGGGGAAGTATTCACAATAAGCTCAATTAAATGCGACAATGTTAAATATAACTCATATTAAAATATAATGTTTCCATCTTTAAGTCAATGCCCAGAGGAAGTATTCACAATAAGCTCAATTAAATGCGACAATGTTAAATATAACTCATATTAAAATATAATGTTTCCAACTTTAAGTCAATGTCCAGGGGCAGTATTGACAATGAGCTCAATTAAATGCGACAATGTTAAATATAACTCATATTAAAATATCATGTTTCCATCTTTAAGTCAATGTCCAGGGGCAGTATTGCCAATAAGCTCAATTAAATGTGACAATGTTAAATATAACTCATATTAAAATATAATGTTTCCATCTTAAAGTCAATGTCCAGGGGCAGTATTGACAATGAGCTCAATTAAATGTGACAATGTTAAATATAACTCATATTAAAACAAAATATTTCCATCTTTAAGTCAATGTCCAGGGGGAGTATTGACAATGAGCTCAAATAAATGTGACAATGATAAATATAACTCATATTAAAACATGATATTTCCATCTTTAAGTCAATGTCCAGGGGAAGTATTCACAATAAGCTCAATTAAATGCGACAATGTTAAATATAACTCATATTAAAATATAATGTTTCCATCTTTAAGTCAATGTCCAGAGGAAGTATTCACAATAAGCTCAATTAAATGCGACAATGTTAAATATAACTCATATTAAAATATAATGTTTCCAACTTTAAGTCAATGTCCAGGGGCAGTATTGACAACGAGCTCAATTAAATGCGACAATGTTAAATATAACTCATATTAAAATATCATGTTTCCATCTTTAAGTCAATGTCCTGGGACAGTATTGCCAATAAGCTCAATTAAATGTGACAATGTTAAATATAACTCATATTAAAATATAATGTTTCCATCTTTAAGTCAATGTCAAGGGGAAGTGTTCACAATGAGCTCAATTAAATGCGACAATGTTAAATATAACTCATATTAAAACATGATATTTCCATCTTTAAGTCAATGTCCAGGGGCAGTATTGACAATAAGCTCAATTAAATGCGACAATGTTAAATATAACTCATATTAAAATATAATGTTTCCATCTTTAAGTCAATGTCCAGGGGCAGTATTGACAATGAGCTCAATTAAATGCGACAATGATAAATATAACTCATATTAAAACATGATATTTCCATCTTTAAGTCAATGTCCAGGGGCAGTATTGACAATAAGCTCAATTAAATGCGACAATGATAAATATAACTCATATTAAAACATGATTTTTCCATCTTTAAGTCAATGTCCAGGGGCAGTATTCACAATAAGCTCAATTAAATGCGACAATGTTAAATATAACTCATATTAAAACATGATTTTTCCATCTTTAAGTCAATGTCCAGAGGAAGTATTCACAATAAGCTCAATTAAATGCGACAATGTTAAATATAACTCATATTAAAATATAATGTTTCCATCTTTAAGTCAATGTCAAGGGGCAGTATTGACAATGAGCTCAATTAAATGTGACAATGTTAAATATAACTCATATTAAAATATAATGTTTCCATCTTTAAGTCAATGTCCAGGGGCAGTATTGACAATGAGCTCAATTAAATGCGACAATGTTAAATATAACTCATATTAAAACATGATATTTCCATCTTTAAGTCAATGTCCAGGGGAAATATTCACAATAAGCTCAATTAAATGCGACAATGTTAAATATAACTCATATTAAAATATAATGTTTCCATCTTTAAGTCAATGTCCAGGGGCAGTATTGCCAATAAGCTCAATTAAATGTGACAATGTTAAATATAACTCATATTAAAATATGATATTTCCATCTTTAAGTCAATGTCCAGGGGCAGTATTGACAATGAGCTCAATTAAATGTGACAATGTTAAATATAACTCATATTAAAATATAATGTTTCCATCTTTAAGTCAATGTCCAGGGGAAGTATTACCAATAAGCTCAATTAAATGTGACAATGTTAAATATAACTCATATTAAAACATGATATTTCCATCTTTAAGTCAATGTCCAGGGGCAGTATTGACAATGAGCTCAATTAAATGTGACAATGTTAAATATAACTCATATTAAAATATAATGTTTCCATCTTTAAGTCAATGTCCAGAGGAAGTATTCACAATAAGCTCAATTAAATGCGACAATGTTAAATATAACTCATATTAAAATATAATGTTTCCAACTTTAAGTCAATGTCCAGGGGCAGTATTGCCAATAAGCTCAATTAAATGTGACAATGTTAAATATAACTCATATTAAAATATCATGTTTCCATCTTTAAGTCAATGTCCAGGGGCAGGATTGCCAATAAGCTCAATTAAATGTGACAATGTTAAATATAACTCATATTAAAATATAATGTTTCCATCTTTAAGTCAATGTCAAGAGGAAGTGTTCACAATGAGCTCAATTAAATGCGACAATGATAAATATAACTCATATTAAAACATGATATTTCCATCTTTAAGTCAATGTCCAGAGGAAGTATTCACAATAAGCTCAATTAAATGCGACAATGTTAAATATAACTCATATTAAAATATAATGTTTCCATCTTTAAGTCAATGTCCAGGGGAAGTGTTCACAATAAGCTCAATTAAATGCGACAATGTTAAATATAACTCATATTAAAATATAATGTTTCCATCTTTAAGTCAATGTCCAGGGGCAGTATTGACAATAAGCTCAATTAAATGTGACAATGTTAAATATAACTCATATTAAAATATAATGTTTCCATCTTTAAGTCAATGTCCAGAGGAAGTATTCACAAAAAGCTCAATTAAATGCGACAATGTTAAATATAACTCATATTAAAATATAATGTTTCCAACTTTAAGTCAATGTCCAGGGGCTGTATTGACAATAAGCTCAATTAAATGCGACAATGATAAATATAACTCATATTAAAATATAATGTTTCCATCTTTAAGTCAATGTCCAGGGGCAGTATTGACAATAAGCTCAATTAAATGCGACAATGTTAAATATAACTCATATTAAAACATGATATTTCCATCTTTAAGTCAATGTCCAGGGGAAGTATTGACAATGAGCTCAATTAAATGCGACAATGTTAAATATAACTCATATTAAAATATAATGTTTCCATCTTTAAGTCAATGTCCAGGGGCAGTATTGACAATAAGCTCAATTAAATGCGACAATGTTAAATATAACTCATATTAAAATATAATGTTTCCATCTTTAAGTCAATGTCCAGAGGAAGTATTCACAATAAGCTCAATTAAATGCGACAATGTTAAATATAACTCATATTAAAACATGATATTTCCATCTTTAAGTCAATGTCCAGGGACAGTATTGACAATAAGCTCAATTAAATGCGACAATGTTAAATATAACTCATATTAAAATATAATGTTTCCATCTTTAAGTCAATGTCCAGGGGCAGTATTGACAATAAGCTCAATTAAATGTGTCAATGTTAAATATAACTCATATTAAAACATGATATTGCCATCTTTAAGTCAATGTCCAGAGGAAGTATTCACAATGAGCTCAATTAAATGTGACAATGTTAAATATAACTCATATTAAAATATAATGTTTCCAACTTTAAGTCAATGTCCAGGGGCAGTATTCACAATGAGCTCAATTAAATGCGACAATGTTAAATATAACTCATATTAAAATATAATGTTTCCATCTTTAAATCAATGTCCAGGGGAAGTATTCACAATGAGCTCAATTAAATGTGACAATGTTAAATATAACTCATATTAAAATATAATGTTTCCATCTTTAAGTCAATGTCCAGGGGAAGTATTGCCAATAAGCTCAATTAAATGTGACAATGTTAAATATAACTCATATTAAAACATGATATTTCCATCTTTAAGTCAATGTCCAGAGGAAGTATTCACAATAAGCTCAATTAAATGCGACAATGTTAAATATAACTCATATTAAAATATAATGTTTCCAACTTTAAGTCAATGTCCAGGGGCAGTATTGCCAATAAGCTCAATTAAATGTGACAATGTTAAATATAACTCATATTAAAATATCATGTTTCCATCTTTAAGTCAATGTCCAGGGGCAGGATTGCCAATAAGCTCAATTAAATGTGACAATGTTAAATATAACTCATATTAAAATATAATGTTTCCATCTTTAAGTCAATGTCAAGAGGAAGTGTTCACAATGAGCTCAATTAAATGCGACAATGATAAATATAACTCATATTAAAACATGATATTTCCATCTTTAAGTCAATGTCCAGAGGAAGTATTCACAATAAGCTCAATTAAATGCGACAATGTTAAATATAACTCATATTAAAATATAATGTTTCCATCTTTAAGTCAATGTCCAGGGGAAGTGTTCACAATAAGCTCAATTAAATGCGACAATGTTAAATATAACTCATATTAAAATATAATGTTTCCATCTTTAAGTCAATGTCCAGGGGCAGTATTGACAATAAGCTCAATTAAATGTGACAATGTTAAATATAACTCATATTAAAATATAATGTTTCCATCTTTAAGTCAATGTCCAGAGGAAGTATTCACAAAAAGCTCAATTAAATGCGACAATGTTAAATATAACTCATATTAAAATATAATGTTTCCAACTTTAAGTCAATGTCCAGGGGCTGTATTGACAATAAGCTCAATTAAATGCGACAATGATAAATATAACTCATATTAAAATATAATGTTTCCATCTTTAAGTCAATGTCCAGGGGCAGTATTGACAATAAGCTCAATTAAATGCGACAATGTTAAATATAACTCATATTAAAACATGATATTTCCATCTTTAAGTCAATGTCCAGGGGAAGTATTGACAATGAGCTCAATTAAATGCGACAATGTTAAATATAACTCATATTAAAATATAATGTTTCCATCTTTAAGTCAATGTCCAGGGGCAGTATTGACAATAAGCTCAATTAAATGCGACAATGTTAAATATAACTCATATTAAAATATAATGTTTCCATCTTTAAGTCAATGTCCAGAGGAAGTATTCACAATAAGCTCAATTAAATGCGACAATGTTAAATATAACTCATATTAAAACATGATATTTCCATCTTTAAGTCAATGTCCAGGGACAGTATTGACAATAAGCTCAATTAAATGCGACAATGTTAAATATAACTCATATTAAAATATAATGTTTCCATCTTTAAGTCAATGTCCAGGGGCAGTATTGACAATAAGCTCAATTAAATGTGTCAATGTTAAATATAACTCATATTAAAACATGATATTGCCATCTTTAAGTCAATGTCCAGAGGAAGTATTCACAATGAGCTCAATTAAATGTGACAATGTTAAATATAACTCATATTAAAATATAATGTTTCCAACTTTAAGTCAATGTCCAGGGGCAGTATTCACAATGAGCTCAATTAAATGCGACAATGTTAAATATAACTCATATTAAAATATAATGTTTCCATCTTTAAATCAATGTCCAGGGGAAGTATTCACAATGAGCTCAATTAAATGTGACAATGTTAAATATAACTCATATTAAAATATAATGTTTCCATCTTTAAGTCAATGTCCAGGGGAAGTATTGCCAATAAGCTCAATTAAATGTGACAATGTTAAATATAACTCATATTAAAACATGATATTTCCATCTTTAAGTCAATGTCCAGGGGAAGTATTCACAATGAGCTCAATTAAATGTGACAATGTTAAATATAACTCATATTAAAATATAATGTTTCCATCTTTAAGTCAATGTCAAGGGGCAAGGGGAAGTATTCACAATGAGCTCGATTAAATGCGACAATGTTAAATATAACTCATATTAAAACATGAAGTATTCACGAAACATTTTAAGAAATGTCTTTCTATTTTTTTCGCTCAGGTGTACAATGTTCATATTATAAGCAAATAACATTCTAATACTGATGTTATTAGTTTAAAAATTAAAATGTTACTTTACGCTGCACTCTGTCTAAACGGAATAGTACAATTTCGGAAATTTCCAGATTTAAATATAACATTTTATTTATCTTATTATCCTTTGATAATACCACCATAGGCTTATGATACCAACACCGTTGCCAGGCAACCGTGCCAAGTATGCCTTGGATCATTCTGTGTTGTCATAAAATAAGCAGTTTAAAAAAAATTATGGAAAGGAAAATACGGTGCCTCCATATACAACACACAATTCAGATTTTCAAAATTGAACAAAAACACTGGAACCAGATGTTTCAGAGTTTTAACGGACAATTTTAGCTAAAAGCCCCAAACAACTGCCAAATTTGATGGAAAATATACTTATAGCAATTAGAATTTCGAGTTTACGGTTAAAAAAGAAAAACTATTTTTTTTAAGTTTAGTGATTTAATTGTATTTACTTTTGAATTTAATGAACAGTTTGCATAATTGGCCGTTGGTTTTTTTAAGCAAGAAATCCAGGTTAACAAGCCATCGCCCGGAAATCGGAAGGTAATTAATTTTTATTAGACTAGTACTCTATATGTTCCATAAACACATTCGCAGTTTGATAGAGACAATAAAATACCCGGATCTCCGTTCGCGCCATTCGGACAGTCACAGAGTACGTGCATAATCATTAAAAAGTAAAATAGGATTTCTTTAAATGTACCCCTTGTTTGTAATATAAAAGTATGTTTCATAATTGCATGTCTTTTAAATAAGGCTTCACACAGTATTAAAATCATATTAAAAACTAAATAGAAACGAAAATTGTACATGGGTTTATTTGTTTCGGATGATATGGCTGGGTGCGTGCATCTCTGATCCCCTTTTCAATAAATATTATGCTCAGCTTCCTTCTGCCTACCTCTCCACGTGTATTGTTGCCTGTCAACGTGGACACATCTGTAGTCACACTCTCGGATGTAATCACGGTCCCGGATGAAGTCACACTCCCCGATGTAGTCACACTCCCGGATGTAGTCACACTGCGGAACGTGGCAACCCCAGTCACCGAATGCCCGCTAAATATTTGCTTCAAGTCTTTCCTACTGAGCGCAACGTCGTCACACATTACACCAATTCTGAGGTACCTGCAAGTGGACGCTATTTGTAAATTGTAAGTAAAACAATAAATAGTAAAGATAAAACATACTACGTTAATAATGTGTCACAAAAAGCTTGATAAAACTATATCCAGTTCCGTGTACAGAAGTATGTCTAGATGTTAAAAACAAGGATATCAGTGCAAATACAATATACAAATTTCATAAATCTTCAAAGTCCCATAACTCTAAGACATATTATTGAAGAGGAATATCCTGGTAATATGCACACCTCCTCTTGGCAATGAAGCTTTCCATAAACGTTATTGAAATATGGCCAGTAGTTGCTGAAAACCAGCCCGGACAAGAATTGTGCACTATATACACATTTCAGAAATTGTCAAAGTCACATAACTCGGAGAAAAATAAACGGAACGTCCTGTTAATATGCACACCTCCTCTTGGTAATGAAGCTTCCCATAAAGTTTCGTTGAATTCCAGCCAACAGTTGCAGAGAAAATAGCCCGGACAAGAACCACGCAATATTCACCCATTTCTAAATCTTCAAAGTCCCATAACTGTAAGAAAATTCATTGACGCGGAACGTCCTGGTAATATGCACATCACCTCTTGGTAATAAAGCTTCACAAAAAGTTTCGTTGAATTCCGGCAAGTAGTTACTGAGAAATAGCCCAGGTAAGAAAGTGGGAGGGAAGGTCGGACTGACAAAGCGGTGACTATTTGCTCCCCTGAATATTTTCGAGAAGCATAAAAGAACTACGTATTCATTTGTACACGGTAACAAAACACATCTTAATTCCGTTAATATAAGTACGGATGTGGACGGAAATTGTACCAAACATACCACCAACCGCAAGATTGTTTTACTCCGAGGAAGTTTTTAATGTCATTCAACATTATTTATTGGACTATTGAGTAAATTTAAAATAGATAACCGAAGACCAACACAATTTGATATGTTATGGTAACACAGTGAGCTTTCCTGACATGTATTGAATACCAAATAATTGTATTAATAAACAAAACATTCGGTAAGTCCATGACGACTATGCATCATATTCGCACAAAAACTACATCTCACAAAGCAACTCTGTTGTAAAACAATATAAGTTTAAATGTATATTACCTGAAATTGCAAATGAATTTGTATAATTAATTTTAAATCGCACCTGTCATCTATTGCTGAGTCTACTGTCACAATCAGCGAGGTGCAGTTACAAGCGTGTTGTTTTAAAACCGGAGAAATGAGCGTGGTCCAATTTGAGAAACATTCTTTGGCAATAAACGCTGGAAAAGTGTAGTAAAACATGTAATTTTCCAGGTCGGCATGTATATGTATACACATTCGTTATTTATTTCACGCATTTTCAATTACGCAACACCAGTCATTTTAATTATTTAAGATTGCCTTAGCAAATTTTTATAGTTTAAAAGTGTAGAAACGTGTGTATTAAACTAGACTACTTCGAATCTCTACCCACAAATATCATAATTATGAATACTGAATCATGTAGTTATATTAACTGTTTGCAAACACGAAAACCGTGCATTCAAGGGCCATGTCGAAATAAAAAAATTCATGTGTAATTGTATAGGTAATAGATTGTATTACATGTATTTTTTGCGCCTTAATGTGAACATTTCACCAATGCATTTCAGTATTTAGAACGTCTGAGATAAAAAATAATGTGAAGAGACTTAGAAATAATTCATATTTACTTAAATCAAAATAATTTCTTTACAGCAAATCGTACCAACATCTTGACACAACAGTCCTTCTTGTCTATGAAGGCATATCTTGGAATTATCGCACATGGACCAACACTTTTTAATATATGTATATTCATGGACATCACGCCCACACGGTGCACTACGAATTCTGGAGAATGTCGTTAGTTGGTTGGCTGAACAATGGTCATGAAAGACAAGTTCAAAAGTGGTAATGCTCTCTTTATGCATCAAGTACACACATTCATCGATATCCATACTACAGTTGAACCCTGTAAAACCATCAACACACTCACAGGTGTAACTGTTCACGTGGTCCTCACACGTAGCATTATTGTCAAACGGATTGGAGGCGCATTCATCGATATCTATACTACAGTTTAACCCAGTAAATCCATCAATACACTCGCACTTGTAACTGTTTACGAGATCATAACATGTACCATTATTGTCACACGTGTTAGAGGCGCATTCGTCGATATTTATACTACAGTTAAACCCACTAAATCCATCAATACACTCGCACGTGTAACTGTTTACGTGGTCATTACATGCTGCATTATTGTCACAAGGGTTAGAGGCGCATTCATCGGTATCTATAGTACAGTTGAACCCTGTAAATCCATCAGCACACTCGCATGAGTAACTGTTTACCTGGTCGAGACATGTAGCATTATTGTCACACGGATTATAGGCGCACTCATCGATATTAATGCAACAGTCGAACCCAGTAAATCCATCAACACACTCGCACATGTAACTGTTTATGTGGTCATTACATGTAGCATTATTGTCACACGGGTTAGAGGCGCATTCATCAACATCTATACTACAGTTGAACCCAGTATATCCAGCAAAACACTCGCACGTGTAAATGTTTACGTGGTCATTACATGTAGCATTATTGTCACACGGGTTAGAGGCGCATTCATCTATATTTATACTACAGTTGACTCCAGTATATCCATCATCACACTCGCAGGTGTAACTGTTTACCTGGTCGTGACATGTGGCATAATTGTCACACGGATTAGAGGCGCATTCATCGATATTTATACTGCAGTTGAACCCAGTAAATCCATCAACACACTCGCAGGTGTAACTGTCCACGTAGTCATTACAGATTGCATTATTGTCACAAGGATTATGGGCGCATTCATCGATATCTATACTACAGTTGACTCCAGTAAATCCGTCAACACACTCGCAGGTGTAACTGTTTACCTGGTCGTGACATGTGGCATTAATGTCACACGGATTAGAGGCGCATTCATCGATATTTATACTACAGTTGAACGAAGTAAATCCATCAGCACACTCACACGTATAACTGTTTACGTGGTCCTGACATGCTGCATTATTGTCACACGGGTTAGAGGCGCATTCATCGATATCTATACTGCATTTAAGCCCAGTAAATCCATTTATACACTCGCACGTGTAACTGTTTGAGTGGTCGTTACATGTTGCATTATTTTCACAAGGGTTATGAGCGCATTCATCGATATCCATAGTACAGTTGAACCCTGTAAATCCATCAACACAATCGCACGTGTAACTGTTTAGGTGGTCGTTACATGTTGCATTATTTTCACACGGATTAGAGGCGCATTCATCGATATCTATACTACAGTTGAACCCAGAAAATCCATTAATACACTCGCACGTGTAAGTGTTTACGAGGTCCTGACATACCACATTATTGGCACACGGATTAGAGGCGCATTCATCGATATCTATACTACAGTTGAACCCAGTAAATCCATCAATACACTCACACGTGTAACTGCTTACGTGGTCATTACATGTTGCATTATTGTCACACGGGTTAGAGGCGCATTCATCGATATTTGTGCTACAGTTCAACCCACTAAATCCATCAACACACTCGCATGTGTAACTGTTTACCTGGTCATTACATGTTGCATTATTGTCACAAGGGTTAAGGGCACAGTCATCGATATCCATGCTACAGTTGAACCCTGTAAATCCATCGACACACTCACACGTGTAACTGTTTACGTGGTCATGACATGTTGAATTATTGACACAAGGATAAGAGGCGCATTCATCGATATATATACTGCAGTTGAACCCAGTAATTCCATCAGCACACTGGCAGGTGTAACTGTTTACCTGGTCATTACATGTTGCATTATTGTCACAAGGGTTAGGGGCGCATTCATCGATATCTTTACTACAGTTGACTCCAGTAAATCCATCAACACACTCACACGTGTAACTGTTTACCTGGTCATTACATGTCGCATTATTGTCACACGGATTAGATGCACATTCATCGATATTTATACTACAGTTGAACCCAGTAAATCCATCAACACACTCGCAGGTGTACCTGTTTACGTGGTCGTTACATGTTGAATTATTGTAACACGGATTAGAGGCACATTCATCGATATTTATACTACAGTTGACTCCAGTAAATCCATCAGCACACTCGCAGGTGTAACTGTTTACGTGGTCATTACATGTTGCATTATTGTCACAAGGGTTAGGGGCGCATTCATCGATGTCTATGCTACAGTTGAACCCTGTAATTCCATCAACACACTCACACGTGTAACTGTTTACGTGGTCCTGACATGTTGAATTATTGCCACAGGGATAAGAGGCGCATTCATCGATATCTATATTACAGTTGAACCCTGTGATTCCATCAGCACACTCGCAGGTGAAACTGTTAACCTGGTCATTACAAGTTCCATTATTCTCACAAGGGTTAGGGGCGCATTCATCGATATTTATACTACAGCTGAACCCAGTAAATCCATTAACACACTCGCAGGTGAACCTGTTTACGTGGTCGTTACATGTTGCATTATTGTAACACGGATTGGAGGCACATTCATCGATATTTGTGCTACAGTTGAACCCAGTAATTCCATCAGCACACACGCACGTGTAACTGTTTACCTGGTCATTACATGTTGCATTATTGTCACAAGGATAAGAAGCACATTCATCGATATTTATACTACAGTTGAATCCAGTAAATCCATCAACACACTCGCAGGTGTAACTGTTTACCTGGTCATTACATGTTCCATTATTGTCACAAGGGTTAGGGGCGCATTCATCGATGTTTATACTACAGTTGAACCCAGTAATTCCATCAGCACACTCGCAGGTGTAACTGTTTACCTGGCCATTACATGTTCCATTATTGTCACACGGATTAGAGGCGCATTCATCGATATTTATACTACAGTTCACTCCAGTAAATCCATCAACACACTCGCAGGTGTACTTGTTTACTTGCTCGTTACATGTTGCATTATTGTCACACGGATTAGAGGCACATTCATCGATATTTATACTACAGTTGACTCCAGTAAATACATGAGCACACTCGCAGGTGTAACTGTTTACGTGGTCATTACATGTTCCGTTATTGTCACAAGGGTTAGGGGCGCATTCATCGATATTTATACTACAGTTGATCCCAGTAATTCCATCAGCACACTCGCAGCTGTAACTGTTTACCTGGTCATTACATGTTCCATTATTGTCACAAGGGTTAGGGGCGCATTCATCGATATTTATACTACAGTTGATCCCAGTAATTCCATCAGCACACTCGCAGCTGTAACTGTTTACCTGGTCATTACATGTTCCATTATTGTCACAAGGGTTAGGGGCGCATTCATCGATATTTATACTACAGTTGAACCCAGTAAATCCATCAACACACTCGCAAGTGTAACTGTTTACCTGGTCATTACATGTAGCATTATTGTCACAAGGGTTAGGGGCGCAATTATCGATTGTTATACTACAGTTGACTCCAGTAAATCCATCAACACACTCGCAGGTGTACCTGTTTACGTGGTCATTACATGTAGCATAATTGTCACACGGATTAGAGGCACATTCATCGATATTAATACAACAGTTGACTCCGGCAAATCCATCAACACACTCGCAGGTGTAACTGTTTAAGTGGTCGTTACATGTTGCATTATTGTCACACGGATTAGAGGCACATTCATCGATATTTGTGCTACAGTTGAACCCAGTAATTCCATCAGCACACTCGCAGGTGTAACTGTTTACCTGGTCATTACATGTTGCATTATTGTCACACGGATTATAGGCGCATTCATCGATATTTATACTACAGTTGACTCCAGTAAATCCATCAACACACTCACAGGTGTAACTGTTTAAGTGGTCGTTACATGTTGCATTATTGTCACACGGATTAGAGGCACATTCATCGATATTTATACTACAGTTGACTCCAGTAAATCCATCAACACACTCGCAGGTGTACTTGTTTACTTGCTCGTTACATGTAGCATTATTGTCACACGGATTAGAGGAACATTCATCGATATTTATACTACAGTTGACTCCAGTAAATCCATCAGCACACTCGCAGGTGTAACTGTTTACGTGGTCATTACATGTTGCATTATTGTCACAAGGGTTAGGGGAGCATTCATCGATGTCTGTGCTACAGTTGAACCCAGTAATTCCATCAGCACACTCGCAGGTGTAACTGTTTACCTGGTCATTACATGTTGCATTATTGTCACAAGGGTTAGTGGCGCATTCATCGATATTTATACTACAGTTGACTCCAGTAAATCCATCAACACACTCGCACGTGTAACTGTTTACGTGGTCCTGACATGTTGAATTATTGCCACAAGGATAAGAGGCGCATTCATCGATATCTGTACTACACTTGAACCCAGTGATTCCATCAGCACACTCGCAGGTGTAACTGTTTACCTGGTCATTACATGTTCCATTATTGTCACAAGGGTTAGGGGTGCATTCGTCGATATCTATAACACAGTTAAACCCAGTAAAACCATCAGCACACTCGCACGTGTAACTGTTTACGTGGTCATTACATGTTGCATTATTGTCACAAGGGTTAGGGGAGCATTCATCGATGTCTGTGCTACAGTCGAACCCTGAAAATCCATCCACACACACGCACGTGTAACTGTTTACGTGGTCATTACATATAGCATTATTGTCACACGGATTGGTGGCGCATTCATCGATATATATACTACAGTTCAACCCAGTAAATCCATCAGCACACTCGCAGGTGTAACTGTTTACCTGGTCATTACATGTTGCATTATTGTCACACGGGTTAGAGGCGCATTCATCGATATTTGTGCTACAGTTGAACCCACTAAATCCATCAGCACACTCGCAGGTGTAACTGTTTACCTGGTCGTGACATGTGGCATTATTGTCACACGGATTAGAGGCGCATTCATCGATATTTATGCTACAGTTGAACGCCGTAAATCCATCAACACACTCGCACGTGTAACTGTTTACGTGGTCATTACATGTTGCATTATTGTCACAAGGGTTAGTGGCGCATTCATCGATATCTATACTACAGTTGACTCCAGTAAATCCATCAACACACTCGCACGTGTAACTGTTTACGTGGTCCTGACATGTTGAATTATTGCCACAAGGATAAGAGGCGCATTCATCGATATCTATACTACACTTGAACCCAGTGATTCCATCAGCACACTCGCAGGTGTAACTGTGTACCTGGTCATTACATGTTCCATTATTGTCACAAGGGTTAGGGGCGCATTCGTCGATATCTATACTACAGTTAAACCCAGTAAAACCATCAGCACACTCGCACGTGTAACTGTTTACGTGGTCGTTACATGTTGCATTATTGTCACAAGGGTTAGGGGAGCATTCATCGATGTCTGTGCTACAGTTGAACCCTGAAAATCCACCAACACACTCGCACGTGTAACTGTTTACGTGGTCAATACATGTTGCATTATTGTCACAAGGGTTAGAGGCACAGTGATCGATGTCTATGCTACAGTTGAACCCTGTAAATCCATCAACACACTCACACGTGTAACTGTTTACGTGGTCCTGACATGTTGAATTATTGCCACAAGGATAAGGGCAGCATTCATCGATATCTATACTACAGTTGAACCCAGTAATTCCATCAGCACACTCGCAGCTGTAACTTTTTACCTGGTCATTACATGTTCCATTATTGTCACAAGGGTTAGGGGCGCATTCATCGATATTTATACTACAGTTGAACCCAGTAAATCCATCAACACACTCGCAAGTGTAACTGTTTACCTGGTCATTACATGTAGCATTATTGTCACAAGGGTTAGGGGCGCAATTATCGATATTTATACTACAGTTGACTCCAGTAAATCCATCAACACACTCGCATGTGTAACTGTTTACCTGGTCATTACATGTAGCATAATTGTCACACGGATTAGAGGCACATTCATCGATATTTATACAACAGTTGACGCCGGTAAATCCATCAACACACTCGCAGGTGTAACTGTTTAAGTGGTCGTTACATGTTGCATTATTGTCACATTGATTAGAGGCACATTCATCGATATTTATACTACAGTTGACTCCAGTAAATCCATCAACACACTCGCAGGTGTACCTGTTTACGTGGTCATTACATGTTGCATTATTGTTACAAGGGTTAGAGGCACATTCATCGATATCTATACTACAGTTGAACCCAGTAAATCCATCAGCACACTCGCAGGTGTAACTGTTTACCTGGTCATTACATGTTGCATTATTGTCACAAGGGTTAGGGGCGCATTCATCGATATTTATACTACAGTTGACTCCAGTAAATCCATCAACACACTCACAGGTGTAACTGTTTACCTGGTCATTACAAGTTCCATTATTGTCGCAAGGGTTAGGGGCGCATTCATCGATATTTATATTACAGTTGAACCCAGTAAATCCATCAACACACTCGCACGTGTAACTTTTTAAGTGGTCATTACATGTTGCATTATTGTCACACGGATTAGAGGCACATTCATCGATATTTATACTACAGTTGACTCCAGTAAATCCATCAACACACTCGCAGGTGTACCTGTTTACGTGGTCGTTACATGCTGCATTATTGTCACACGGATTAGAGGCACATTCATCGATATTGATACTACAATTGGCTCCAGTAAATCCATCAGCACACTCGCAGGTGTACCTGTTTACATGGTCATTACATGTTCCATTATTGTTACAAGGGTTAGAGGCGCATTCACCGATATCTATACTACAGTTGAATCCAGTAAATCCATCAACACACTCGCAGGTGTAACTGTTTACCTGGTCATTACATGTTCCATTATTGTCACAAGGGTTAGGGGCGCATTCATCGATATTTATACTACAGTTGAACCCAGTAATTCCATCAACACACTCGCAGGTGTAACTGTTTACCTGGTCATTACATGTTGCATTATTGTCACAAGGGTTATGGGCGCATTCATCGATATTTATACTACAGTTGACTCCAGTAAATCCATCAACACACTCGCAGGTGTAACTGTTTACCTGGTCATTGCAAGTTCCATTATTGTCACAAGGGTTAGGGGCACATTCATCGATATTTATACTACAGTTGAACCCAGTAAATCCATCAATACACTGGCACTTGTAACTGTTAACGTGGTCAAAACATGTTGTATTATTGTCACAAGGATAAGAGGCGCATTCATCGATATCTATACTACAGTTGAACCCTGTAAATCCTTCATTACACTTGCACGTGTAACTGTTAATGTGGTCCTGACATGTAGCATTATTGTCACACGGACTAGTGGCGCATTCATCAATATCTATACTACAGTTGTACCCGGTATATCCGTCTAAACATGTGCACGCGTAAGTGTTTACTCCTTCAGTGCATGAACCATTATTATGGCAGGGCTTACTTACGCATTCGTCGATATTATGCTCGCACCTCGTACCTGTGTACCCACTTAAGCATGAGCACGAATAGTTAGTTTCCCCTTCCATGCATGTACCATATTTGCACGGGGTTTCTGTATCTGCAAGTAAGCAATGCTGAAGCTTCGACTGGCACTTTAGGCCAATGTATCCGTCTATGCATTCGCAAGCGCCGTTGATGCACTCTCCATTTTCGCAATAAAACGTGCCCTTTGTTAGTTGGGTGTTTTCATCTAAAATAACACATACATGTATTGCATATTATGCGATATTTTATCAAGGGTTGTATTGTAAATCTGTGTCCTGTTATGTTAAGTTGACTTCCAAAAGTTTAGATTATCCTTAATACTTCAACACTAATACAGTGTTGCATTTTATATAAAACATGTATTTAGTTATACATTATTACAGTAACACAGTGCAATATACCGTGTAATCATGTACGATGTTTTAATGTCAACAATGTGTTTAGTACAGTGTACAATGTTTTGAAACTAATAGGTTATGTCAATAAAAAGAAAAGTCACCTTTGGAAACACACATGTTGTCGGTGCAGTTTACCCCGGAGCACCCCAGTTCACATCGGTATCCTTGGTAACCGTCCGCACACCACACCACCACATCCATCTCAAAACTGGGTACCGTAATAAATAGAGGGTATTTATTTGTTTTCGGTTTGATAAAGCGTTATATCATCACTGGAAAGGGAGACAATTAATATTTATAAATATGTACATTTAATCCCATTCCAGTGATGATAAAACGTTTATCACACCGAAAACAAACAAATTTTCTTTTTATTTTATGCTATGGAATATTTTTTACATTAAAAAAGCAGTCCGGTACAGTGAGTGATATAAGGATTTATCTCACTGATATTTTTCTATATTTCACTACTTAACATAAAATAAAGGATAATACACTCCTTATAACAGCACACAGTAAAGCAGCATAACCTAATGTTTCAAAGGTACATTGAAGGTATCGTTATATCGGGTTATGTAGGACCAGAATGTCGACGCATCTTTTATGTAACAATGTATCGTTTATGAAATATGTTATATGTAATCGTGTATACGCATGATAATCAAAAACATCTACCACAATTTTGTCGCTCGTCATGGCGCCTTTGAAAGCATGCATTGTGCTATTAATGAATACTGGCCATATGTTTTAACACGTTAATACACATGTAACGAATGTATTATAAATAGAGAAAATGTACACAATTGTATTTTATGCACCGTTTGGCTACTTCTTCATTTATAAACTATATACATGTACTCGTTCATCGTGACACATATGAGCATTTGGTTAATTTGTGTCGTTCTCTCAGTAAAGCTGCGGTGTGAACGTTTGTTGTTCTCTCAGTAAAGCTGCGGTGTGAACGTTTGTTGTTCTCTCAGTAAAGCTGCGGTGTGAACGTTTGTTGTTCTCTCAGTAAAGCTGCGGTGTGAACGTTTGTTGTTCTCTCTGAAAAGCTGCGTTATGAACGTTTCACACAACTAGTAATAATAGTTTAATGACTACACGTGTCTATATACTAAACCAATGTATAATGAATTGACGTAAGTGACATAACATAATAGTAGTACCTCACATTCGGTTGACGCTGATTTCTTGACATACGATAAACAAGCGTTCGTTTTGCGTTTTGTCCAACATGTATGTTCGAAAGATTGACTCCGAGAAAGTGTTCAGCTTCAAAGATAATGTCGTTTGCATTTTGTTCGTTGAGTATACGGAAAGCCCAAAGTGCGTCTAGGTTCTGTAAACAAGCATGCAATCACATATGAATAATTTATTTTTTAAATTTATATTTATATTAAAATTCTGGGTAATCATCAACCAATTTTAAGCAACTGAATTTGAAAACATTGAGTTTTCCACTGATATCCAAAATTACAATTTTCCCATACAATCTTTTTATTAATTTTATGATTATGTCGAGTACATTTTCACAACTTTATCAATTCTTACTTACACTACAAATAGCAGTCAGTAAATACACAGTAGTACGAGGGGCAGTCGTAAAGTTCCTGGTCTCCTTTTAATTTTGTGTATCTGACGTCGAACAATGATAAAATTGTATACGATTCGGTATTAGACTATTTGTAATGTGTATACAAAGAATCATTAAAAAATCTTTTTTTAAACTTTTTAAAACTTTTTTTTTATATTTAAACTGTTGTATCAACATAATAAACGATGTACGGAGCACTTTGAAAAATAACCATTCCGAATATTGTTTGACCGTGTTAATATATTGGCAGAATCTTTATTTGCGCACCAAATGTTGCCATGTTTTACATGATGTCATATTAACGTCAATTGCAAACACTTTGAAAAAATCAGCGCAAAATAACACAATTTAAGTAAATGACAAAAGAAAATTGAAAGGCACCTAAAACTGTCAAACGACAAAATGACGACGTCAATTTAGCGTACGGAGCGACGTCCAGTAATCAAGTTTTGTGTGAAGAAGGCAGTACACCTACAGAATCGTGGATATTTATTTTGAAGAAAGGAGAAACTTTTAATTGTTACAGACAAATTGTGTTTGAGTGTCACCGGCGTTTCAGTGAAGGGGGGTGGGGCGGGAATATACATCCGACGATTCACGAACCTGGCGACCGACGACGGAGCAGTCTACCAGAGATTCTGTCTTGAATATTGTTTGAGAGTGAGGAGGATCTTAAGTATGCAGTTCGATCAGCTCTGCACTCATATCCTCAGTAATTCTATTTTGTACGCATTAAGTAAGTGGGTACATCGTCTTAGGAAGTGTGTCGGGAATATTACATGTATGAGAAACTCTGACAGTCCATGATGACAAAGTTCAGAAATTGTCACGATGAAACTTTGTTATGACGGCAAAGTGCTCCGTACGCATGTGATATTTTGTAGTTGTAAAACATTTTTGTTCCATGTATTTACAGCTTTTGATCAGAAAGAATTCTTCTTTTCGACCATATAAATGTTATCTAACTATGATAAAAATCGTGACTTTTATGCGAGTAGTCCGGGAACTTAACGACTGTCCCTCGTACATTCTTCATTTATAAGCCATACTGCAAATAAGCAGAGGTAAATAATATTCTAACACGACACTCGCTGATTTTTCTATAGACAAAGAACACAAGTAAGCAAACAGAATTCCCGATTCTGAGCGCAGCATAGTTAATAGTAGTTCCAATTACAATTGCAAAAATATATGTCAAATCATGTTGGAATCGAATAATTTTCGCATTATCGTTTTGTATCGACCAATAAACAACTTTTTTCGCTCTGATGTGTGGCTATTAAACAATTCGGGAAAACGCCCTCGTGGTTTAATTCCTACGCCTTAGAACTCCAAATCGGTGTTTATTGGCCAATAAAAAACGATAAATCGAAAATTATTTCTTTAATGAAACGTGATAATGGAAACAGTGTAAATCTACCCAAGTCTCATTCGATGACAGAGCGCCTGTGCAGGGGAAATTGCTAATGTTGTGTCCATCTGTCAACCGGCCGAGGCACGGGGAAAGGCTGTCAGTCGGTAAATTGTTGCCCATCAATTCGACGTATGAATTACTGAAAATTATACATGTCAAGTGTAGATAGATTATAATTATTTCAAAATCTAATTCTACTACAGACACCGTTTCGTGATTAGAATTAGTCTTCTATATTTACATAAAACAAATAGTGCAAAACTATTGCTGATGTCCTTAGCAAAGAAGACACAAACCCCTTGCTCTACCAAAGTAACAATATCATGAAATGTAGTACATACATGTATTATTGATTTTACCAAACATGTTCAACATTATGTCCTTAAGAAAGACCGCACAACCCCTATTCCATGGGAAATGCCAAACATGTTAAACATGATGTCCATCATGTTGAAGATATTCGGTAAAATCAATACTATGTATCATATGCATATGATATGCATATCATATGCGTGTTATGCGAGTCTAACATTTTTTTCTACGATGTTAGCAAGAGCTTTAATTTATTTCATGTTATTGATTTTACAAACATGTTACACGTGCTTTCTTACTTCTTTGAGTTATATACCCAGAATGACGCAGTGCATCCACCTAGCGGGCACCTGGTTGTGTCAGCGCTTGAATTATACGCACCATCGAAATTATGATAGGATATTATACGGAAGAAGGCGTGGTAACGAAACTGCAAAATATCAATGATATTCATGAATAATTACATAAAAACCAACACTTCGAAAATGACAGGCTTAATAACAAGAAAGAGCAACACATATCTTTAATAATATACGTGTTATATCACAACCTTAAAAAATAAAGTCAGATTTTCTGCTACAACCGTTGACGGATGGAACGGAATCGACAAGCTCGATCTTGGGTGGCCAAAAGCATTATATGCTTTCTTTTTAATGAATAGTTCATCACATTATTTATATCGTTCCTTGAAAGCCAGAAGGTGTTACCAGCATTTGTGCAACGAACGTTGGTAACCCCTTCTGACTATCACAACGAGTTTGTATCCTATAGTCCTCAAATTTTAAGGATAGTTGAATACATATATCAGTATAGACTGTTCGTATTCACAGCCAGCTTTAAAACCTTGGAACAAAACGAAAATATGTTATGAATGTGTGTCACCTGCTGATCTTGAACTCTCATTTCTGTTCTCCTGAGAGTAGCGTTGAAGTAGGACCGTATTTCTTCATCCGACATAAACATCAGACTCTGAGCGATGTTCGTACCAATGCGTTCCCCATGTGGGTGACACGAGCTATAAAACACCACACGGAGCTCTTGGCTGAGGAAAAATGTGTAAAGCAAACATGAATATTAATGTAGGTAGGCGTTATATACCCATGACAATAAATATTCTAAAACTGGATTGCATACGTACCCTGCCAAAATACGCGTAACTCTTTCTTTTATGAACAGCTGAGCATTTCTAATAATAAAATTAATATGTTCTTAAATTAGAATGCATATCTGTCCTGCTAAAATACACTACTATTTTAGTGTAACTCTTTCTTTTATGAATAGCTGAGGATTTTTATCCAATAAATGTGTGGTGAAAGAATGCGTATCTAGTTTGCCAAAGTAAACCATCGTTCAAGCGTAACTCTTTCTTTTATGAACGGTTGAAAAAAATTTAACCAATATATATGTTCTGATATTGGAATGCGTATATAACCAACCAAAGTACACCAGTTTTCAAGTGTAACTCATTCTTTCATGAACAGTTTAACATTTTTAAGCAATGGTGTAGATTGGTCACGTATTCGTGACTAGTGTTTAGTCTTTTTTCAACACATTTGATTGGCGAAATAAGTAGGTCAGCATCTGATATCCACAATTACGCGATTACAGATCGAATACAAATTCCAAATGTACAATGAATACATCTACCTGGTGTCATTATATCTCACGTTCCCCAGTCTCGCAGTGACGTTTATGGCTACACTGGAACACACTCCTTTTGCCAGAAATTCCAGCAGTTGTCGCTTCAAGATGGCAGGCGGTCTGTCGTATGGTTTGTCAGTTTGTATGTAGATTGCAGACCAACCTTAAAGATGCATTACCTTTTAAATCACGATAAAATACAAAATGAATGTATACAAATCATTCAATGAAGTTCAGATGAATCTATATATTTCCCAAGTGTATGTGTAATAAGAATATTAATGATCTTTAATAATCTCTAATCACACCGGAAACTGACGGATTGACATTTAAACGTATAACTATGCCTACTCACAGAATATAGTTTTTGCCCAAACAATAATGACCTCACTTTCTAAATGGTAATCACGGTGTCATTCAATCTTGTCGATCGGTCAAATGTATATGAGAAACTACGTACATAACTTACCTTCCTCCGTTCTACAGTCTAGTATAGGCTGAAAGTTGTCGCTGTTCCCAACCCTCTCCAAGCGGCGAAAGTCGTCCACGTCCGGCAGTGGTGCGTTACAGTTATCACCATAGAAACCGTCTTTGCAAAACAACTTTATCTTCACCTGAGTACTAATAATAAACAAGTACTCGTCTGTCACTCAAAATATGTGTGCAAAGACTATAAACAATGATAATGCAGCCATTACCGTCGGCATTAAGTTCAATACTGGTTAAATACATGTGGCAAAATGAATACGCATATTCAGAGGTCCAGCTTAAAAGTCTTGACATTATGCTCCAAGCCCCATGTGTTATATAGAGCCTCTACGCATACTTATTATCTATGGGATTTGTGTAGTAAAACATTGTTTCTAACCGGAATTCCAGAGACATTATCAGGAGAGAAACCCTTATTAATATCCCCTGGTCCTTTATTTAAGGCAAGTGGCCAATTGCAATAATAATACAGGACAATACGCACAACACAAAATCAAAATGATTAAACTGGGGTCACTGCCTTGGAACGGTCAATGCAAAGCATAAGGTGTTTAAACCGGTTTAAAAGCATGCCGAACCTCACACTTAGCCCAGAATTAATCAAAATACATGTAGTGTTTCTACTGTAAGAACACTCTGTTAATAACACCATTTAAGGAACACCACTCAAGGTACTAGTAAAACGCTGAACACCATTGAAGGTAATACACTTTTACTAACATCTGTATTCCACGAGCATACAATTCTAACTACCTGCTATCGCAGAAGCATTCAAGCAATGGGCGTGTCATGCCAGTGCACGTTACACCACAATACACGCATTTGTAAATGTAACTGAAAAAGGAAACACACGTTTTATTGACCTACATGGTTAAGTTGCTTTTAAATGTAGCATAGTCAAATTCTTCTGCCCATAGACTCCTCTTAACGGACAAAAACACGTCGGTCGTAATCGAATCCACAACTGTACCATCCTCGTCAAAGATTTTCAGTCCTACAGTCCGATCCTGAAGCACCCAAATTTCAGTATTTTATTTGTGTAGCCTATTTGATGTCAATGTGTTTTAAGCAATTGACATAGAGAGTAAATAAGTAGTTCAATGTAATCGTTTAAATGATTTCGTTAACATCGAACACAATTTTTACGGAACAGTTCAATTAAAACAGTATATCAAATTAATATGAACCTTTACAACTGCGAGACAATAGTACAATGTACCTTGAATATACGTGTAAACACATAACATGAACGTTATTACGCCACTCGGAATATGTACTATGATGTGAATTTCCAGGTATTTTCTGATGTAAAAACAATACTGCACATTATTACGGATAGGTCTTTCTTGGTGTTGGTAATTGCAGCGTGTCACTTACTGGCGACCACAATGTGACCGAGTTCAAGTCACTCTCAAAGACTCTTGTTAGTAAACCGGGTGTTGTTTTCAATGGAAGTCTGCACACCAAAGATCCATTGTGATCGGGGAAACAACTATATGATATTTAAAAATAGTCCACTAACAATAGATGAATATAACGTACGAAGAATACCGACAATATCACA
Source organism: Congeria kusceri (assembly GCA_027627225.1). Classification (NCBI taxonomy): domain Eukaryota; kingdom Metazoa; phylum Mollusca; class Bivalvia; order Myida; family Dreissenidae; genus Congeria; species Congeria kusceri. The sequence goes on along the minus strand of CM051029.1, from coordinate 49,456,138 downwards.
CGAGTGAGTAAAATTTAAAACAAGCAAACATTTATTTGAAATCAGTGTATCTCATTGAAAGATCCGTAATCATTGGAATATTCATGTAGATTTAGCATGTTTTATCGTAAGTGTAAAACAAACGATGCAAGAAAACAAACCACTGAATTTCAAAGCCGTAGTTGATTAAGAGCCACAAATAACTGTTTATTAGGCTTTTCAATGTGTAACTAAATATATAAACTTCTTACACATCAATGCAAAAAAAAGCCGACCAAAATGTTTAAGAAACTTGGAGATTGTATTTAGATTAATGCATGACTATGTGTAAAACATACTGTTAGTAGAAATTTAGAATTATGTAGGCACACACGTTTATTTAATGGCTAATATTAGCTCAGGTTACCTCAGAGAAAGCGTAAAGCTTAGATTGCACTTCGACACAGAGCGTCCCAATGCCACGTCGCTGATACTGGGGAGATGGCAATGTAGTCCAGAGGAGTTCGTAGCCTCGAAGCTGACCAACTCGGCATACATGATTATGTTGCCAACTGGACGCAACGGAGAAACTTCTGTCACCTATTAAAAACACTTTGCCGTTAATAGCAAAATATATACTTGCGATAGGTGCATCTACCAACTCGTATTTGCGCCGAAAACATTTTTGTTAGTACCAAAATGCAATACACAATGTTCAACCGATAGACAAAACGCAATAATCTAGGATTAAGCGCGATGTTGTGATACTACGTGTATTTCACATTAACATCAAATGTTTCATACGGAACCAACACCATATTGACAAACACGAGCGATGTGTGTAACTCGTTATGTTGCAATAATATACGGTAAACATATACATGTATGATGAAAAAGATAATGGTTTGAAATTTACTCTAATTCCAATTTAATCTAAAACATTAATATAAACAAGATATGCGTTTGATAAACACACATGCCCCCGGTTGGTGCTGGATAGCCCATTTCTTAGTCCAAATTAGGTCAAGGTCAAGTGAGGTTGGGTAATAATAATATGGGTGGATTGGGGATAGTCATAAGCAACAACTGTGCAAGTATCCAAGTGTTGTAGCAAGCGGTGTTGTTGCTACTCGAAACGGTAAAATCTAGTTAACCAAGAAACAGCCCATTGAATTATTTTAAGTGCACATTAGGTCATGGTCAAGGTGAAAGTGAGGTTGGGTGATATGATTGGATTGGGAATGGTCATAAGTAACAACTGTGTAAATATGCAAGTGTTCTTGCAAGCGGTGTTGGCGCTAGACGAAACGGTAAAATCTAGTTAACCAAGAAACATCCCATTTGAATTATTCTAAGTGCAAATTAGGACAATGTCAAGGTCAAAGCGAGGTTGGTTGATATGGATGGATAGGGAATGGTCATAAGCAACAACTGTGTAAGTATCCAAGTGTTGTAGTAAGCGGTGTTGGTGCTAGTCGAAACGGTAAAATCTACTTAACCTTGTCACGGACGGAAGGACGGACGGACAATCACTATATGCCTCCCGCATCAAGATGCCGGGGGGCATAAAAACGATTTTAAATCAATTTACCAAACAAGAATACGAACGTAAAATGCCTCAAGTTAAATAGATTTATAAATATATTCGATGACTTGGATTACCACGTGACAATTAATAACAGGCATCGTAATAGGATTTGGGGTTGGTGGTGGGGGGGGCTTCGGAAAAATCGGTAACTACGGGTGATATAACAGTACAACAAGATGGAAGAGTTAACGTACAGACACTTACCCCGAGAACTGCGAGGCACACAAACCATAAAATCCAGCTGCTATAAGAGCGTCCCACGTTCATCATCATCGGCAACACACCTCCGTAAATATGTATTATTTTACCTAACGCAGTGACTTAGAAATGGTTGAGCTGCTGCAGTGATTAATTTCGAAACAATAATATAATACACATAGCGTTGATTTTTATTTTCTTATTCCGAGATGATCTCATCTTTATTTGTTACTGTTTAATAATAAACAACTGGGTGCTGCTTTACTATATATGAATACGCTATTGTTCCCATTGCAGATAAAATGTATTGTTAGAGGTATGTTGACCTGTAATGTAACCGCGTGATATAAGTTAGGTTATCAATGTCAACAAAAATTACATAAGATTAATACACACTGACCTAAAATAAATGTCCGATTACCTTCAAATTACAAATATACGTCTTGATTTTAATTAACTCATATCAGGCGCGGTAACCAGGAGTTTGAGTAAAAATGAGTGGGGGGGTTGGTTATATTCAGTAACTGCCCACAATCTGTTTTTGGTCTCTCTTACACGTACGGGTAGGTATCCAACGGTGCAATATCGACAACAAGAGCTGTCAGAGGACAGCGCGCTCGACTATTCGAAGTATTTCAGTTGGTACATATATTAGATAGTGTAAGGGGCATAAATTTTTAAAATACAAAACTTTAAGTAAAACCTTGTATAGTTAATACATTTTTGGAACAAAAACTTAAACCACAAAATCTATGTAAAAAGTGTGCATAACTCTGTCAAAATACAAAACAGAGTTATGGGTAACGATGCCCCTTATACAAGAGTTGATGACAAAGGTTAGTTCCAAGTTTCAAGTTAATAACTGATGTAGTTTTGAAATTACAAAACTTTTGAATATAAACTTTAACCAGAAAATCTATGTGAAAAAGGGGCATAACTATCAAAATACAAACAAGAGTTATGGGGAATGTTGCCCCTGAAACTAGAGTTCATGACAAAGGTTAGTTCCCAGTTTCAAGTGAAAAGCTTATGTAGTTTTGAAGTTACACAACTTTTGAATATAAACTTTAACCAGAAAATCTACGTGAAAAAGGGGCATAAGTCTGTCAAAATAAAAAACAGAGTTATGGGGAATGTTTCCCCTGATACTGGAGTTGATGACAAAGGTATATTCAAAGTTTCAAGTGAATAACTTATGAAGTTACAAGACTTTTTAATAAAAACTTAAACCAATTCAGACGCGGACGCCAACGCCGGGGGTAGTACGATAGCTCACCTATTCTTCGAAAAGTCGAGCTTAAACGGAACAATTTAACGAAAACACAACGGGTTTTATTATCACATTATATTGCTGGAAGAACTCGTCATTGGCAATTAAATGCATAGGTTTAAGTCATTGTGATGTTTAAAAAAAATCAATTGGTGGCTGATATTAGTACGCCGCTTCTGCCCACTTCCGCCTTTGCCTATTGATCTATGTATGCCATAATTTTAATCGGGAATTTTTTTAAAACTGTTTTCAAACTGTGTTGTGTTTTTGTCTCAAACGTGTAAACGTCATTTTAAACGAGACGGGTGTTTTCCAGTTTTAAAACCTCACGTCAACGTGGTGGAAATCTATAAACATTATAACACTATACTGATAAAACGATTCTTATCTAGAAACATACAATCTCATAATATAAACACTAACGGTACTAGCTCTTAAACCAGAAGTTTACTATATTTGCCGTTCGTTGCGATTGCAAATGTATGACAGACGCGCTCCAATATAAACTGTGTGTTCTATAGTGTAAACTACGTTATCATGTGACTGTATGATAACTAAATATAGTTTGTGTTTGTTTGTTTTGATTATTCGCCGTTTTTAACAGTATTTCAGTCATATAACGGCGGTCAGTTAACCACCCACACTTTTGCTGGGCAAGCTTAGCCGATCTAAGCGGTTTAAAAGTACCAAGTGAACATACTTATGCCAGTAACTGACAGCTGCCCTACTTGAATCAGAGATAGGGGGAGAGTGGCCGTAGAAATGATTTCATGACAAATCACCACACAAGTGATGTGGCCGGTCTGGGGTTCGAACTCACGATCCCCGGATTTACAATACATATCATAAATTGGTAAAAGTAACAATGTTGCTTTATTCTTATCTGATACATGAACGTGACCTCTGAAATTATTCATTTATCTTTACAAGAAATCTAACATCGACATGAGTAATACGAAGGTCACACAACCAAAGTCAGTGCAACCCATGTACCTTATGCCAAATGTCTGCCCAAGTCCCCCTGCATATTTACTGGGTCTGGAGCAATTACCGGTGCACGGGTCTCTACAGCGGTAAATATAGTCTTACTAACTACAGGGTTGGTTTCTACCGTGACAGACAACAAAAAGAGCAATTACATGTAACTAGAACAGTCTATTCAATAGAACAAACATAACTCGTTAGTTTGAGAAATTAAAATCTTCGAATAACTGATTCATACGGCAAATGAACAGTGACTTTAAAAATACAGAATATAAATACATGTAACTAGTAATTCAAACGCGATGCTTGGCGATTCTTCTACAATACAATCTAGTATATGTTGTTCAGTAAGATCTTAACGAGTGGTGCCTAAAATAAAAAATAAAAAACGGGAAATTTTACAGGAAATTGCAAGTGCTTTACTGCGCGATATTTAATGCGCAACACACTGCCGTTTCTGTATACAGTCGGTTATTAAAATCACACATGTTTAAAGATCACCTATAATTATATTTGAGTTCACGAAATGTTAACGTCGGTTTATATGATTTTTATTTGCAGTTTCACTTTTATTGTGAATAAAAATGACGCCGTATTTCGGTGAAAAGTTAAAAAACACAAATTCATAAATATATTTTTATTTGCGTCACGGTTGTGCGCGCTCAGTTAAGTGAAGTTCAATCTCATGTTATGTCCGGCTATAAGGCATCTATAAATTAAGTTTAATTAAAATATTTAAATTTGTTCTCGAGTTATTGAGCAGAAACTTTTTGTTTCTATTTTAGTAACAGTGACCTTGACCTTGACAATATGCAATCCCAAGCAAAGTATTGCTGTAGTGTATCTATGTATGAAGATTCATTCTAGAGTAAGAGAGTGGAAATCAAAAGTTGACGCCCCCACCTAACCCGCGGGAATGTAATATTTCTAAGTGTAATGTCCCGTAAATTTGACAAATTTCAAACTAGAGTTGACAAACTTGGCATATAGGTTCATTTTAATATCGGGAATTATTGTTTGAAGTTTGAATGAAATCCCTCAATCCATTCCTAGCAATCTAGCTTACCGAAAAACTTTAATATGGCCCGGACGTCGATGCCAACGCCGGGGCGAGTAGAATAGCTTGCCGTTCCTCCGAAAAGTCGAGCTAAAAACTAGGGTATCCAACCAATATCTAATAAATATCGGTCAAAAGTTATGAAGAACTACGTGACGTGTCCTGTTATGGCTTTATTTACAATGACCAATGTCGTATAAAACATCTGTACACCGTGATAAAGCGGACAGAAATGACATAAGCCAAATTAGCCTAGTTAGATAATGCATAACACAGATGAAGTTTGACACAGAAATACAATGCATGTAAATCTGTCCATGTCAGTTAATTATTATCAGCCTAAAGTATTCGAACATTTGATTTCGGCCTTTTGTCACTAGCGTACTAGCATTACCTGTATCAAAACAAATACTAAAATTCAATGTCCCTTTTGAGTTTGTTTTTACTGCACTACGATCTTCCACACTGGGGTCATATTGAACCCCCTCACATCGTGAAAATATTACAGTATGCCACAGCATGATTAAAGAAAACATTATTCACAAGTTCTTTACTAATGTCTGATGGAGAATAAATAATGTGTTGTCAAATGTGTCTTCAATACTTCATGTGTCCAACACAACTAAATGCTTGATTGCTGTACAGGACGCAGTCTGCACCTGAGTACAGGTGTCCTTGCCATTCACTGCTCCATGTCGGCGTCGTCAAACTGTCCTCCGTCGGTCACCGTTCCGTGTTCCATTTCTGTGAATGTAAAAAAACTTATAATTAGGTCTAACAACCTGAATAAGGTAAATACACAGTTGTTTTTTTGCTGTTCCCAATGGTCAATGTCTGTGACATTATAAAACAATATTTTTAGTTGTAAACCAATGCAATTCCACGTAAAACAATTATGCTGATTGCAGTTACGAAAGTGTTGTAGAAATGATTACCTTACAAAAACTTTGGGGATAATATATTATACATTATTATATACACTTGTTTTGATTAATTAATTTACTTTAAATTTTGGGTTATATATTATCATATTTTGTTCTACAAACTTTATCTCCTGCCAAATAACACAAAGGCTAGCAGATGAAAAATATGCTAAAACCACTGCCAAAATTGACCAGGCATGATATAATAGCTATGCAATAAGTATTCTAGTAATAAAATTGCATCGTTCTAAACTGGGAGTCTGGCTGCAACGTATACTCAACGCAGCTAAAGACCACCCCCTGCCAAACTACCTTCGGTGTGTCCGTTGGTAACATCTGCGCTTGCTGCATCCCCCTGTCCTTGCTGCAGCATGGCCTCAAACCTCTGTAGGTTGGCCTGACCTTCCTCATTCAGTGCCTCCACCCCCTCCTCACCCACATTGAACTCATCTGTAATACGCAACATAGAGGTTACCATGGTCTCAAACCTCTGTAAGTTGGCCTGACCTTCCTCATTCAGTGCCTCCACCCCGTCCTCACCCACATAGAACTCATCTGTAACACACAACATACAGATCATAGCATGGCCTCAAACCTCTGTAGGTTAGCCTGACCCTCCTCATTCAGTGCCTCAACCCACTCCTCACCCACATAGAACTCATTTAAAATAGCCAATATAGGGTTTTGCTAACTTGTTTATTGCACTGAATGGGTAACTATCCTGAGAGGCTTAATCCTTTCTCTTAACAGAGAATGGCTTATCGTCTCCTTTGTTGAACGATTTCAGAAATTTTCATTATTATTTATGTATATTAAGTTCATTAATGATATTTAATAACGAGTTGATGGATTTGTCAGCAGGCCATCAGACATATTACATGACAATCAAATTGAATAACAATAAAAACATCTGCATTTAAGTAAATTTTCAGAAGTGCTTATTCCTTAATTTAAACAAATCTCAACAAAGTAGATATGACACAATAAAATTCCACGACAAGGGCCTTGTCCCTGTCCCCGATTTAATTAAGAATATTTTGAACAAAATTGCATACGTCTGAATGACTGTATGAACATGTATTGCATACTTAGTTCGATGCCAGTGGCTTAATATCATTTAATAATATGTGGCGCGTCATAAGAAAAGCGGTCTTAATGCATGTCCATAAAGTGTCGTCCCGGATTAGCCTGTGCAGTCCGCACAGGCTAATCCAGGACGGCACTTTCCGCTTTTATGGTATTTTCTGTTTCAAGGAAGACTCTTCTAAACATAAATCCACTATAGGCGGAAAGTGCCGTCCCGGATTAGCCTGTGCGTGTAATCAGATCTTATATAATCATATTGTTCAAAATGTTCAGATACTAATTTTACAAAATGTCTGTCAGTGTTTTTTTCACCTTTGGGGGAAAGGTGGCGGGGTCTTTCAGATGTGGAATTTTACGGCAAAAGGGCATTTTTTGTTTAGAAAACCATTATAACATGTTTATACTCTACTTTGTTATAAAACATTTATGAACTGATATGCTACAAATGATAACTTATATCAACCTGGTTTGATAAAATTGCTGGGACTGTTAACAAAAAGTCCTCTATCTTTGCTAAAAAAAAATTTCAAAATAAAGCTTTCATTCTGAGGGGAATTTTACAGTCAATATAGGGGAAACATATATACTTTCTAAGCAGATGAATTTTGGCCCCAAACTGGCCTTAAAAAAACACTATATATAATGTTATAAAAATCAATATCAATATCAAACTTAATACATATACATATATATTACTTTTAATAATCTAAAATACCTGACCTACAGTTGTTGTAGGTATTTTTTATAATATATATATCAGGCGTGTCGTGGGAAAACCATGTTAAATGCATGTGCGTAAAGTGTTGTCCTGGATTAGCCTGTGCAGTCCGCACAGGCTAATCCAGGACGGCACTTTCCGCCTACAGTAGATTAGAAGAGACTTCCTTGAAGCAGAAAATACCATAAAAGCGGAAAGTGTCGTCCCAGATTAGCATGTGCAGACTGCATTAAGCCTGGTTTCCCACGACACGCCTCATATAGTGTATTTACCACATGTACCTTCACAGTTCTCATCATAGTCCACTTCCTCAGGGTCGGGGTGCAGAATCTGGCACTGTGACAACGCTGTGAACATGGCCTCCACTGAAATATATTGGGAACAATGTAACCATATACCAGGTTAGATTACTTAAAGTGTGAGTATACTATATAAAGACAAAGTGGCATCATTCAAAAGAAGAAAATAAAATTATTAACCATATATTTGGATTAAAAATGGAAGAATATAAGAACAACAACTGCTGCAAAGCAATTAAGTGATTAGATTTTTAATTGCAAAAACTATAAGAGGCGAGTCGTGGGAAACCAGGGCTTAATGCATGTGCGTAAAGTGTCGTCCTGGATCAGCCTGTGAACATTCTGATCCGAGACGACACTTTCCGCTTTTATGGTATTTTCTGTTTCAAGGAAGTCTGTTCTAAACATAAATCCACTTAAGGAGGAAAGTGCCGTCCTGGATGAGCCTGTGTGGACTGCACAGGCTGTATCCCACGACATGTCTCATATGTTTATACGCTGACTGACTGACTGTTGTAAAAGATGTGTCAAAATTCTTGTTGTCCCCGAGTTTAAATGTGATAAGATTGGAACTGTACAACAGTGTACAGCACACTGACACATGACAGCTTCATAGATGTTCTTCATCATGGCATATACGTCTTACACTGAGTAAATGGTAGAAACCGCTATGTGGTTTGCCTTCCAATTGTTTAACAAATCACCACAGCAGTACGTTTGTAGTATTATTGCCATGGGTTGGAACATAGACAGTTTCCGAGACAGAGTAAATGATTATCATCATTAAATTTTCATTAGTTTCAACACAAAGACGGGTGTAATTTTTTATTAAAGCTATTTAACATCATTTTTAATCTTGACTATTGTTATCAACCAGGGGTGGCGAAATCTCGCTATTATTATCTTCTTATCTTGACCTGCTATTCAGTTTTGGTTTCTAATGTTTGTTGCTTTTCTATACAGTAATTATATTGTAAATGTTGGCGACATTTCACTTGTTCATCCATGTTCTGATACAAGCTATGGCTTGGGCAATACAGACAGTTGATTGCGCCATCCCTGTTAACTGAGCATATTCTCTCGGTACATACATGCTCCTTTATCTGCGGGCACAAATCGGACCTCTGTCATAGGATCTAGTGGATCTACTTCCTCTTCTGATGACGATGTGCTGAGATTGTCTTCCTCTGTAAACATACGCCAAATGGAATCAGAGCTATAAAACCTTGCTTTTTAATAAAATGGTTAAAACCAAACTACACGATTCGTAACATCACCAACATTACCGTAAATTAAACCATTTAAGCTTCAATATATTTTAAGACAGGCCGGATTGACCTTTTGGGATTTTTTGCTGTATTACGATGCAAAAGTGAAAGACATTATGTCAATAGCACACCCCATAGAGGGTGATACAACATATTGTCAACCAGGGAATGGTAATGTTAACAGAGGTATTATCAAATGTCAGCAAGCTCCAGAAGTAAACACCATTTCGTTCTATTTTGAACTCCACTCAAGCCCGACATACTGTCGCGTGGGACATTACAAATTATTTGGTGATATGTATATCGAAATTTAACATGGTCTAGTCACGTGAGATAGAATATAATAAAATATGTTTAAGGCTTACAAGGAATACCAATTTATGAATGTATCTAGTTGTTCTTTATAGTTGTTCTTTATAGTTGTTCTTTATAGTTGTTCTTTATAGTTGTTCTTTATAGTTGTTCTTTATAGTTGTTCTTTATAGTTGTTCTTTATAGTTGTTCTTTTTTATAGTTGTTCTTTATAGTTGTGCTCTTGAGTGTGTAGTTTTGTCAAATGGTTGTAGTGTCTTGTTTTATCCATAGCAGTTTTTAATTGAAAATGGTTAAAATGACTTTCTATTACCTATAAGTTTTCCTTCCACTTGTAGGTACAGGCACTCCTGTGGAAATGCTGACAGATCCCTTGAAATTGCATGCAGACATATTTTAGGATACTCCAGAGAGAAGCCACCCAATCCCTCTGCACTGAGCCACATCACTTGACTGAAATAATAGAGATGACATTTCTTATGGATAGTAAACTAATAGTAAAACTAATAGTAGACGTCAGACTTATGGGGCGCAGCAACTACAGATATTCACAGTTGCCATTTTTAAAGGGACTTGTTCACAGATTTTTGTATTTTTTTAAGTATGCCATTAAATATCTTAACATGACAGATTTAAGCATCGGAACATAAGAGCTCATGTTTAATAACAAGAAAAGGATAACACAAAATGAAAAGAAAAAAAGTTGCTCCCACCGGGGTTTGAACCTTGGACCTCCGGATCAAAAAGCTAATGCCTTAACCACTCAGCCATTCCGATTTCTATATATGTCTCTGCATCTTTTACTTTATATAAGTGATCCACGTGTGGTCAACAATTTTAATAAACAAGAGCTGTCAGAGGACAGCGCACTCGACTATTCGAAGTATTGCAGTTGGTACATATTTTTGATAGTGAAAGGGGCATACATTTGTTAAAATACAATATTTTTAAGTGAAGCCTTGTATAATTTATAAATTTTTGGAACAAAAACTTTAACCACAAAGTCTATGTAAAAAGTGGGCTAACTCTGTCAAAATACAAAACAGAGTTATGGGTAATGTTGCCCCTGATACTAGCGTTGATGGCAAAGGTTAGTTCCAAGTTTCAAGTGAATAACTTATGTAGTTTTAAAGTAACAAAACTTTTGAATATAAACTTTAACCAGAAAATCTATGTGAAAAAGGGGCATAACTCTGTCAAAATACAAAACAGATTTATGGGTAATGTTGCCCCTGATACTAGAGTTGATGAAAAAGGTTAGTTCCAAGTTTCAAGTGAATAACTTATGTAGTTTTGAAGTTACCAAACTTTTCAATATAAACTTTAAACAGAAAATCTAAGGGAAAAGGGAACATAACTCTGTCAAAATACAAAACAGAGTTATGGGTAATGTTGCCCCTGGTACTAGAGTTGATGATAAAGGTTTCTTCCAAGTTTCAAGTGAATAACTTATGTAGTTTTGAAGTTACACAACTTTTGAATATAAACTTTAAACAGAAAATCTATGTGAAAAAGGGACATAACTCTATCAAAATACAAAATAGAGTTATGGGGAATGTTCACCCTGATACTGGAGTTGATGACAAAGGTATGTTCCAAGTTTCAAGTGAACAACTTATGCAGTTTTGAAGTTACAAAACTTTTAAATATAAATTTAAAACCAGAAAATCTAAGTGAAAACGGGGCATAAATCTATCAAAATACAATACAGAGTTATGGGGAATGTTGCCCCTGACTTAGTTCTAAGTTTCAAGTGAATAACTTATGTAGTTTCGAAGTTAAAAAACTTTTGAATATAAACTTTAACCAGAAAATCTATTTGAAAAGGGGCATAACTCTGTCAGAATACAAAAAAGAGTTATACAGAATGTTGCCCTTCATACTGGAGTTGATGACAAAGGTTAGTTACAAGTTTCAAGTGAATAACTTATGTAGTTTTGAAGTTATAAAACTTTTGAATATAACATTTAACCAGAAAACTTAAGTGAAAAAGGGGCATAAGTCTGTCAAAATACAAAACAAAGTTATGGGTAATGTTGCCCCTGACACTGGAGTTGATGACAAAGGTATATTCCAAGTTTCAAGTGAATACCTTATGTAGTTTTGAAGTTACAATACTTTTGAATAAAAACTTTAACCACAAAATCTATGTGAAAAAGGGGCATAACTCTGTCAAAATACAAAACATAGATATGGGTAATATTGCCCCTGATACTAGAGCTGATGACAAAGGTTAGTTCCAAGTTTCAAGTGAATAACTTATGTAGTTTTGAGTTACCAAACTTTTCAATATAAAATTTAAACAGAAAATCTAAGGGAAAAGGGGGCATAACTCTGTCAAAATACAAAATAGAGTTATGGGTAATGTTGCCCCTGGTATTAGTGTTGATGATAAAGGTTAGTTCCAAGTTTCAAGTGAATAACTTATGTAGTTTTGAAGTTACACAACTTTTGAATAAAAACTTTAAACAGAAACTCTATGTGAAAAAGGGACATAACTCTATCAAAATACAAAATAGAGTTATGGGTAATGTTCACCCTGATACTGGAGTTGATGACAAAGGTATGTTCCAAGTTTCAAGTGAACAACTTATGCAGTTTTGAAGTTACAAAACTTTTAAATATAAATTTAAAACCAGAAAATCTAAGTGAAAAAGGGGCATAAATCTGTCAAAATACAATACAGAGTTATGGGGAAATTAGAATGTTGCCCCTGACACTGGAGTTGATGACAAAGGTTAGTTCCAAGTTTCAAGTGAATAACTTATGTAGTTTTGAAGTTACAAAACTTTTGAATATAAACTTTAACCAGAAAATCTATGTGAAAAGGGGGCATAACTCTGTCAAAATACAAATAAGTTATACAGAATGTTGCCCTTGATACTGGAGTTGATGACAAAGGTTAGTTACAAGTTTCAAGTGAATAACTTATAGTTTTGAAGTTACAAAACTTTGGAATATAAACTTTAACCAGAAAATGTAAGTGAAAAGGGGCATAACTCTGTCAAAATACAAACCAGAGTTATGGGGAATGTTGCTCCTGACACTGGAGATGATGACAAAGGTATATTCCAAGTTTCAAGTGAATAACTTATGTAGTTTTGAAGTTACAATACTATTGAATAAAAACTTGAACCAAATTCAGATGCGGACGTGGACGCCGAAGCAGGGGGTATTAGGAAAGCTCACCTATTCTTCGAATAGTTGAGCTAAAAATAGAAACACTAACTTATTCCATCGCTTAGAGTTACAAACGCTTTATAATTTTATCAATTTCAACTGATGATGACTCATAAACGAAATTGTATTTACAGCATATTGTCCGTAGTGTTATTTCGCTCCTTTATATACACTGACTGTTCTTTTTTGTTTGGAATCTGTGACAAAAAAATAGGAAAATTGACAATTCGTCAATCTGTCAACAGGTCTCTTTAATTGGTAATGACTTTCTGTCAAAAATCATGGATGTGACAGACTTTACTGTAAAAGACAACAATAATTACCCCATTAACTGGATTGTTTATTACAAGTTAAAAGAATTACAGATATATTTTTTAAATATTGGTATCAATATGAATTTAGGATCCCACAAGTATGATGTTTCAAATTCATTTACCGTATTCAACAACGATACATATGACTTGGAAAACTGTTAATTATTAATGACCACTGTAGTTTGTTGACTTTTTTAATTATTTTACATATTTATTTATTTAGTTTTAGTTTTTAAAAGTTTGTTAGTTAGTATGTCAGTTGGAGGGGGCGGCCAGAGTAGATCATCTCAACATTTAATTAGTGTAATAAAATTTATAACTGACTTAAGAGCAAAACAAATACTACAGGGCAGCTTTCATATTAAGTACAATTAACACTAAATAACTATTCCCCACCCAGTTTTTTTTACCTTTCTGCAACATAAATGGATCCAGTGCCTGTCAAATTTCCATCTATATAAGCTTGAGTGTTGTCTTCCTTGTGATGAACGCCAACATTGGGAACTGCAAAATCGGTCAGTAACATCCTGTTAGCCTGATTAGCACATATAATCCGAAGATAAACAAACAAAACGTGGGCAACACGTTTCTTACTTTCGCTTTGTATTTAAATCGATATCAGCCAATCAATTTCGTGTATTTCGAATAGCCTCCATTTTAACCAATCGCGTTTCATTAAAATTCAAGATGTCAGCCTCCATGAAGAAACGCCAGAAAGGCGATACAAAATCAATTAAGGAACTTGCAGAATTGTCCAAAGCTAAAGATCGGTAACGATTAACTGTTTAGCTTTTATAACCCTTTAATACAAACAGATCTATATAGACTGAAATTATGACTGTCACAATTACGTGACTATTAACGAGTGATCCATAATTCCGGACGGAGTTATTTCGGATATTGCCTAGTGGCTTGTTTTGCAAGGTCATAATTGCTTTTGGATCATTTTACGTTCATGGACTCTCTATACATCATATAGAGGATTTTATTTTAATGCAGTCAGTGTAAGATCATATTTTATTTCATTCATGGTCATAGAAACAAATATTTTCACTCGTGGCTGCACACTATTTTCACGAGTGGAGCAGCCACAAGTGAAAATAAGTTTCTATGACCACGAATGAAATAAAATACGATCTTACACTGCATTAAACAAAATTTCATTTTGTTTCATGCTTTTGAACGATAAATTTAAAAAAATGCGCGACATGTGCTGAAGCGTCACAGGCTTTGTGTGTTATGACATCATAAATTTGACGTCATTATGATTCCAAAAGTGTTGATCTCTGTTGTGGTGAGAAAATAGTGCCACTCTTACTGCATCATTATCGCTTGATTATATTTGTTTTGAATTTTATTATGTGTTTTCTGTTGTTTAAAAAGGCCCTTTGTTTACACTGACGATTAGGGTATTCACATACTTTGAAAAAGTAAACATAAAAACAAAATTTAAAGTAGTTTCATATAACCAAGAGTGAAATGATCAAACATTATCATATAAATTGACCTAGAGTGAAATGATCGGGTTACCATTCACTGGTATTCTCCACTACTTCACCGCATAGCATGAAATAAATAGAGCATATTGTTTTTAAAATGGATTTTTGGTCAATTGAAATGATTGGGGAAATTTACACCTTCAAAATACAATGTCGTTGAACAATGTTGATTTTCTATCTTGTCAATGAGCGTATGAGAATCTTGGAATGAGCAATTCACATTTCATATTTTGCTACTCAGAGATTTTATTTTTTTTCAAATAAAAACATTTAATGTCTTACAAAACGAACAAACGTTTACTAATAATATAACACATTTCTTGTCAGAGATGAAGACAAGAAAATTGGCAAAACTCCGGTGCAGCAAATTGCTGAACCCTCTTCTCCATGGACACCAACACCTTACACAGTTTTCAAGATCTTTTTGTCAGCTAGGCTGTGTGCTGCGGCTTGGAACATAGTTGGAGACTGTGATGAAACGTTCAATTACTGGGAGCCCGTAAGATTCCATTATTATTTTTATCATTTAATAGAGTATGATTTACTATTATTTTATTTATCTTTCACATTTTAAAATTCTGAGTGAAGTTTTTCTTGTAATTCAGGTACAACGTAATGAAAAAAAAATATTTTAAACAGATATTTTGTATACTATAAAGTCCTACCATATTCTTAATATTTGGAGTCTTAGGATTTCAATATACAAGAAAACATTATTGTGATTCAGAAACAAAAACAATCACAACACACACAGTGTGTGCTACATAGGTGAGAATGTTGCCCCTTTCAGACTCACTACTTGATGTTTGGCAAAGGCTTCCAGACCTGGGAGTACTCGCCAGTGTTTGCCATCCGATCCTACGCCTACATCATGCTGCACACTCTTCCCATGAGACTGTATGGACTGGTGTTTACCCCAAACCCTGTAAAGATTATTCATGACTTAATATTTGTTATAACAAAGGTCAATTCGTTGAAATTGATATTACTTTACAGCTCTTCTTAACTTTTTTTTTATGCGAATATCAAAATAAATATTTATATTTCATGTATGAAGGCAAGCATGTTGCAACTTTTCTTTTATCCAAACTAACTGCATTGGTCTCTGTCATGTCATACATTTTTCCATATGCATGCAAATATTTGTATTTTATTTGATCATGTTTAGTGGGTAATAGCATGTTGTGTTTTGATATGCAACCTATTTTGTCTTGTAGATTATGCTGTTCTTCTTCACAAGATGTGTTTTGGCATTTTTCTGTGCACTGACAGAAGTGTATTTTTACAAGTATGTAAAAATTTCTTGTATTTTTTGTGAACAGTAATATCACAGGAACTAACATCAGGGTTGTCTTTATTAAATGAAACAAGCGATGTTTATCTTAATCTAAGCGATTTCATCAGGAGTCTAGAGGGCCTCGTTGTGATATTATCTATGGCAATTTTAAAGTCCTGAAAAACCTACTATTTTTAAACGATAAATTTGATCGGCAGTTGGTTAATAATGACAAAACAGTAACATTTTATTTAAAAACTGCAGCTAACAATTTGCCTGTTTAGCTCACCTGAGCTCACTTGGGTTTGCTTATGGGGTGGGTGGGGTCAAGGTCACTGTTATTAAAAGTAGAAAAACAGTTTATGCTCAATAACTTAAGAACGCATAGAGATGTTTTAATGAAACTTCATACGTAGATACATTATATCGAGACCTTGCTTAACGTATTTGGTATGTGCTGTCAAGGTCACTGTTACAAAAAATAGAAAAACAGTTTTTGCTCAATAACTTGAGAACGTATTGAGATATTTTAATGAAACTTCATACATAGATATCAGGTGAGGGACCAAGGGCCATCGTGGCCCTCTTGTTTCATTTTCAGCGTTAATGCAAAATAATTATGAAATACCTTTTCTCCTAATATGTATTAAAATACTACTTGTAATTAAAAATAATATATCTATTATATATTTTTGTTCAATAATTATACATTGAAATTTAGGAGGTCATTATTTTCTTTAACACTAAAAGTATTTAGAGCACTGTTATTTGTTTAAAAGTTAAAGAATTTCCATGTAGTTCTTGAAATGGCAGTTATCTCTACATTTAGATGTATTCAGCTGAGTTTGGAATGCTAATTAACAACAGAATATAAAAAAATGTTATTTTAAAAATTGTTTATAAACAAGATCAAATACATTGTAAATCATTTTTATTTGTAATTCAGAGTCATTACCTCTGAATTTGATTAAGTAGTAAAGTCACCACAATTATGCATTTATGTCAGTTAACCCAATGTATTGCACGTACATTTATTAATGATGATGAATCTCCTCTTGTGACAGGGGAGTGTGTCACCAGTTTGGGAACAATGTGGGGCGTATCACGATATGCTTCCAGTTGCTGGGCGCCGGTTTCTTCATCTCATGCACTGCCTACCTCCCCAGCAGCTTCTGTATGTACATGACCTTCCTGAGCCTGGGGGCCTGGTTCCTTAAGAAATATGAGGTACAACTAGTGGTTTACTTTTCAATCCGATAAAGTTATCTGCACTTAAGGGACTCTAAAATTGCTGATGTTTTAGTCCATGACTAAACTTTGTACTCTCAGACTTTTATTTACCATTAGGGGATTCTAAAATCGTTGGTATTTTAGTCCACAACCAAACTTTGTTCTCTCAGACTTTTATTTCCCATTAGGGGATTCTAAAATCGTTGGTATTTTAGTCCACAAGCAAACTTTGTTCTCTCAGACTGTTTTGTACCCTTAGTAGGTTATAAAATCGTTGGTATTTTAGTCCACAACCAAACTTTGTTCTCTCAGACTTTTATTTCCCATTAGGGGATTCTAAAATCGTTGGTATTTTAGTCCACAAGCAAACTTTGTTCTCTCAGACTGTTATCTCCCCTTAGTAGGTTATAAAATCGTTGGTATTTTAGTCCACAACCAAACTTTGTTCTCTCAGACTGTTATCTCCCCTTAGGGAATCGTAAAATCGTTGGTATTTTAGTCCACAACCAAACTTTGTTCTCTCAGACTGTTATTTCCCCTTAGTAGGTAATAAAATCGTTGGTATTTCAGTCCACAAGCAAACTTTGTTCTCTCAGACTGTTATCTCCCCTTAGGGAATCGTAAAATCGTTGGTATTTTAGTCCACAACCAAACTTTGTTCTCTCAGACTGTTATTTCCCCTTAGTAGGTTATAAAATCGTTGGTATTTCAGTCCACAAGCAAACTTTGTTCTCTCAGACTGTTATCTCCCCTTAGGGAATCGTAAAATCGTTGGTATTTTAGTCCACAAGCAAACTTTGTTCTCTCAGACTGTTATCTCCCCTTAGGGAATCGTAAAATCGTTGGTATTTTAGTCCACAACCAAACTTTGTTCTCTCAGATTGTTATCTCCCCTTAGTAGGTTATAAAATCGTTGGTATTTCAGTCCACAAGCAAACTTTGTTCTCTCATATTGTTATCTCCCCTTAGTAGGTTATAAAATCGTTGGTATTTTAGTCCACAACCAAACTTTGTTCTCTCATATTGTTATCTCCCCTTAGTAGGTTATAAAATCGTTGGTATTTTAGTCCACAACCAAACTTTGTTCTCTCAGATTGTTATCTCCCCTTAGTAGGTAATAAAAGCGTTGGTATTTCAGTCCACAAGCAAACTTTGTTCTCTCAGACTGTTATCTCCCCTTAGGGAATCGTAAAATCGTTGGTATTTTAGTCCACAAGCAAACTTTGTTCTCTCAGACTGTTATCTCCCCTTAGGGAATCGTAAAATCGTTGGTATTTTAGTCCACAAGCAAACTTTGTTCTCTCAGACTGTTATCTCCCCTTAGGGAATCGTAAAATCGTTGGTATTTTAGTCCACAACCAAACTTTGTTCTCTCAGATTGTTATCTCCCCTTAGTAGGTTATAAAATCGTTGGTATTTCAGTCCACAAGCAAACTTTGTTCTCTCAGACTGTTATCTCCCCTTAGGGAATCGTAAAATCGTTGGTATTTTAGTCCACAAGCAAACTTTGTTCTCTCAGATTGTTATCTCCCCTTAGTAGGTTATAAAATCGTTGGTATTTCAGTCCACAAGCAAACTTTGTTCTCTCAGACTGTTATCTCCCCTTAGGGAATCGTAAAATCGTTGGTATTTTAGTCCACAACCAAACTTTGTTCTCTCAGACTGTTATCTCCCCTTAGTAGGTTATAAAATCGTTGGTATTTCAGTCCACAAGCAAACTTTGTTCTCTCAGACTGTTATCTCCCCTTAGGGAATTGTAAACTCGTTGGTATTTTAGTCCACAACCAAACTTTGTTCTCTCAGACTGTTATCTCCCCTTAGTAGGTTATAAAATCGTTGGTATTTTAGTCCTCAAGCAAACTTTGTTCTCTCAGACTGTTATGTCCCCTTAGGGAATCGTAAAATCGTTGGTATTTTAGTCCACAACCAAACTTTGTTCTCTCAGACTTTTATTTCCCATTAGGGGATTCTAAAATCGGTATTTTAGTCCACAACCAAACTTTGTTCTCTCAGACTGTTATCTCCCATTTGGGAATTCTAAAATCATTGGTATTTTAGTCTTCAACAAAACTATGCACTCAGAGACCTAATCTGGTCACATCAGTCTCCAAAAATTCAGTGTGAAATACACAAAGTGTCATAATGAACAGACCATGACAGGAGGCAAGTTTCGATAATTTGTTGATGTGTCTCACTGGTTAATCCATCTCTCTAGATTAGAATGTTGTTCAACTTTTCTCCCTGAATATGATACACACTTCATAAGGGTGTTTATACTTATTTCAGATGGCTGTGATTCTGTTTTATCCCAAACATTTTTGCACGTTATGTTGTCTAATGGTATTGTAGTTTGAAACTTGTAATATGAACAATAAACTTGTATATGCAAAACGTTTTCATCCCATGTTGAAATTGTGTGTGTTTGCCACTCATTATGGTATATAAATCAAGATAGATATTTATGAATACCAGTAATTGAGGTTCCACAAATTGACAATTCCATGTGCTGGTTTCAAAGATAATCTCTCTTTTTGTTCACGGCTCTGTAGAACAATTAAAAAGGAGTCATTATTGCATACCAACACATTAAATTATTCAAGTGCATTACATTGATAGATCTACTTTGTATGTGTTACAGATAGCCATCATGGCAACTGCTGCAAGTGCGTTCCTTGGGTGGCCTTTTGCCGCTGTCATCGGGTAGGAAGTTCACACAACTGTTATGTTATATATTAACTATTAAAAGATTTCTTGGGCTTCTTATTTTGGTCTGTTATTTATCAGAGCAGTCATACAGTTTTATTTTTGTTTTGAATGTAAATTATTTCCTGAACACATCAAGTCTTGATGATTACTAGCCATTGTTTAATGGAGATAGATTTGCAGAAATTTTGTT